>JAMALA010000006.1:293963-542928 GCA_023628255.1 Cystobasidium sp. 2NF920
CCCCCCGCGACCACCCCCCCGCCCCCCGCCCCCCCCCCCCCCCCCCCGCCCCCCCCCCCCCCCCCCCCCCCCCCCCCCCCCCCCCCCCCCCCCCCCCCCTCAGCTTCATGGATGGGTCAGGTCTGTTTGAAGCGTTGAAGAACTCCTTGCTTTCTGACCATAATTATCGCACGCAGCATTATAAGCAACCACAAGCTCGCTTTAGATAATTGCATTACCTAGAATCGACCCGCATAATGAGCGCCAACAAGTACCAGAAGAGAGTATCACTACTTGCTGCGGGGTTATTGATGATATCCCTTTCAGCTCAAGCTATTGCAGATGTACCTGGTGTCAAAGAAGGTGAACCATGTAGATTGGAGTGAGTCCATACACTATATCACCCCGCCTATTTCTGCTGACAGTTCAATCCGATTATCGGCATCGTCGTTGCCAGGAACAATCTCAGGCGCGTGCAGGACACGAGCCTTGACTACTCCTTCCTACAGTGCAAATCGAACAAATGGAGCCAATTTGATACAGCAACCACAGATGTGTACTTTTTCGATGGCACAGAACCGTCGGGCGACACATTGGTCAAGAAATGCGATGGTGAGCCTGTCGAAGTCGAATTCACTGGCGGCGGTATCTACGAGGATGGTGTGTACAGGTGGCTTGTAGGGTGCAAGAAAGATGACAAGGGTGATTTCGGATTCTGGAGAAGTGGACTACCCGCCCAGAGCAGGGGAATGCACTTGGGGGAAGGCGCGAACTGATCCAGTAATGAGAGACATCGTATGTCTAGCAACGTTGAGGTAGCAAAACTTGTACGAGGTACTGCTCCTGCATGTATACCAGCTGTTCTGGTTACTGCCTTCAGAAGTGCTCGAAACCACTAATTAGGTTCGTTGTCGTTCACATGGCATGACTCTTTGTTTCTATCGCCGACGATGGCCTGAAGCGAATGCTTGAGGTTGATAGAAACACACGCATGTTGGTATCCTGTCGAGTTACTTCGTCACCGGCAGAATGTATCTTGCGTGGTACTAGGGGGCGTAAGCGAGGCCCTACATATTCGCCTACAACCGGGCTGCCAGCGCTCGCCGCCTGGATCGACAGTTTTCGATGGATCAGCTTCGGGTCTTCTTGGGTGGGAACCAGTTAGGCGCGATAACCAGCACAACATCTGCTGACAAAGGCATGTACAATATAGTTCTCCTCAACACCTTGTGTCCCCACCGCCCGCTCCACCCGCTCCACCCGCTCCAACGACCAGCTCCGACGAACGTCCAGACTCCCTGACTCGCTCTTGTCTTCCTTCTCATCATTCATACTCAGGTAAGTGGTCTGATCTATCCCTGCATTATGCAGCAAGCTCCTTCCGAGGAGCTTGAGTGCTTGACCAGCGGTACTGTGCATATTAGCTGGGCAGTGCCTGACCCCAGCACTATAAATAACGGCAGGCGGAGGATGTGGATCGGGGCAAGTGTGCCATTGAGTTCACACGGAGGGCCATGTAGCATAGCTCAGAGATCGATAGATTGAGTATCTGCAGTAATCCAGTAATCCTGAACAATCTAACTTGAAACACGTGCAGCTTTTTACTCACGTGACTGCTTGACACTCGACAAGCTATCAAATAGACATGCAGTAAGCACTACCAACACTGAGGTAGGGAATCCTCCGGGTGTAATCCATTCCTGGGATACCTATTGATGTCTACCTTTCTCAAGACCATCTGAGAGTAAGAAGAACAAGAGCAAAACATCCTATTGTAAATCTACTTCATCCTTCTTCCTATCGCGTTCATCATTCCCATCTGCGCTACCTCCAGTCCCATCATCGTTAGCAGCACGAAATCCAGCTTTGAACAAAGCAGCTCAAGCTGTATCTTCTAAAATTACCAAGCTCAACTCTTATTTCCCAAGAGAAAGACAGGTTGAAGAAGTAGATACTGATGAGGACAATCTAGCACCCGCATGCGAAAGATGCGAAGATAGTAATGTAGATGAAAGTTTTGATAGAGCTTTGGCTTTTGCTCAGTGGTCAAAGAGAGGTCGAGCTGGTGTATGGGAAGCTCCAGAGTATGAAATTAATAGCTTAAACACATTGGTAGCTTCAGTCCAGTAGTTAATTCCTTATATATATACTCCTGTAGTCATTGACTCAGCATTAATGTTACGAAAGCTTCACGGTGTCCAATCGATGTAAGAATTCCGAATGCATGTTACAGTAATACATAAACGCACTACTCTATAAAATGTCTAATCTATTAACCATGCTTCTCTTCCTTTGCCTTATGACTGTGATGCAACTCTTGCGATATCTTCTTTTATACCCCTTCACTAACGGGTGCGAGAGCAGTCGAAGCAGAAGTGAAGTGGGAAGTTACCAGAATTAACGACTTAGAGAGGCCTATCATACTTTCATGACACATGATAGGGCCTGTTGCTGCTGCTCTAATATCATAGCTTCACAATGCTTTGTGCCAGTCGCGAGAGCAGTCGAAGCAGAAGTGAAGTGAAGTGAGATCTTACCAGATTTAATGATTTAGAGAGGCCTATCATATTTTCATGACACATGATAGGGCCTGTTGCTGCTGCTGCTTTACTACCATCATAGCTTCACAATGCTTCGTGCCAGTCCCCTTTTCTGGGCTGATAGTGATAGCATGCACGCGCCCTACAAACCGGTCAGCTTCGGGTCGGCTTGACAGCCTCTTCGCCCGACCCAGTTGCTCTTCATAACATGCAAAGTTAAAGCTACTTCTTCAAGATATCAAGGAAGACGCTTCCTTCACACTGTAATGCACGACAATCTAGTCGGCTCCCGGCAATTCAATGGAGCTGAGCTTGAGCCAACTTCGCATAGAGACTGCCAAGGAGGTGCAAAGTGTCAAGCTCGCTGCAGTCCATTATGCCCACCACGTTGTCAGTGAGCACAAGTGCTGCCAAGCTGCTACGCGGCCGCCAATCGTCCCTAAGAGCATAGTTCCTTGGTGCAGTTTCATTCGAAGTACCGCCTCACCGGATAGGCACCATATGTGTAAAAGACGCACACGCCGAGGTTCCCGGCGCGAGTCGCGGTTTCGAGGATGATTGAGCTAACATCTTGAAGTGACGGTCAGCGACGTAGCGTCCAAACGCCTATATCCTCCATGGTGCCTATCTCGTTGCAGATCTTAGTGGTCTCAATACAGCTCCGAACCCTGAAATCAACTGAATCGTGGACACTTCAATGCACCGCGCTCGCCGGATGTATGCCATGTCTATCGTTGCTATGATAAGGCGCTGTAGACAGGCCTATTCATCTCTCTTCTGTGTTTTTCTTTTTTGCTTCTACTTATCCTCCGCTCAACCAAGTAATCAGCAAAATTGGAATCAGTGGAGCACGAAGAAACATGCGGTTTCGCAATCAAGCAGTCCGCCAGTCCGCTCCTGCAATCATCACCCTTTTATTGGCTGTAACAAGTTCAGCACTGGCTGACGGGGTCAACTATGGAAAGGACTGCCACAGACCGTAAGTGCCTGGTTCGTGCCGCCAAAACTCCCTGTCTGTTAGGCCGTGATTACGGCAAATATGGGGCTGATATTTGCACTGGTTCCGTACTCTACAGATATAATATCAGGTGCAACAGCGATAGGGAAAACCAAAATAGAATCCTTCAATGCACTAAAAGCAAGAAGTGGGGAGAGCCAGCGGATACGCGCGTCAAGAATGCCACCTGTATCTGCGAGGAAGTCGAGAACAAAGAATCAACTCCAGATCAGAATGGCGCCTTTATATGGCGAGTACACTGCTCAGGCGAGACAGAGGCAGATACTCAGAACCCTCTATGGTTTCAAGGCTTTGCTGGGTGAAAGGGGTTGAAACCTGCCGTGGTAATAATCTCCGTCAGCCTATGTTTTCAGTTGTGCCAAAGCTTGCGAGCCAACCTGTGTGCATCGACTTTGAATGATCTTCAGTATTCCGTTTTCATTCGCTTCATACAAAATGAAGAGATGGGATTAGCACGTAACTCCTGCAAGCCCTTGAGCGCTTCACCGCTTTTCGTCCGGACCAGAAGTTTGGATGTCTATATTGCCACTGCTGAATATTCCATACTCGCGGTATCAAAGGTATTTTCAGCAAGCATGTCCTCCACGTATCCGAAATCGATTCCTTTGATCTGCCAAGGAGGGGAGACGATGAGATAGGAGGGGGAGAAAGAGGTGTCTTCTAGTCTGATTTGACTTTGCTTCCTCTCATCCTTACCTCGACCACTTACTAACGACTATCCATAAACGCGTCTAGTTTCCAAATCTCAATCCATTGGCGAATACGATACCAAGAAACAATAGTATGCGCAGCTATCTTTCGCGCATTGACAAAGTCCAGGTTCCTGCTCGCGGCTCTGTTGGTTAGTTCCATCTCGCAGGTCGCCGCAGCTGTACCGATCAATGAAAGCTTTAAAAGATAGTAAGTTAGCTCAATTTTCCCTTTCGACTTTCAAGAATTGAAACAAAGCTGAGTCTAATCCACATATGCTCAGTAAAAATGTCAGATGCAATGCCGATAAATCGAGTGTCAAGCGGATCCTACAGTGTGACCGCGATTTCTCTAAGCTGTACTCCGTACAGAGACAGGAGGATCTCCCTCCGACATGGCGTTGGTCATTGAAACAGTTCGAGACGGACCACAATATACCTTCCGATTGTGATTGGCCAAGAGGAGCCCATTGCAGGTACCGAGAATTCAAATGCGGACAATGCCGCCATCTGGCATGTCCGTTGCGGAAACGATGGACAGTGGATGCAAGGAATTTGAAGCGACTGATGCTGGACTTAAGATGCGGCTAGCCTGCGCTCTCAGCCAACCCAATCGCCGTGATCCTTAACCCGTCCGATTCTTGTATCCTGAATGACACCACCGATTTGTTGTCTTGTATTTGGCAGATTAACGCTGTTGATACTGATCTTATAATTGCAGCGCACACACACTGATTTTCTTGTAGACATACACGATTGATTGGCATTGTGACACTTCCTGACTTATGATGATGATGAATGATTAGCAAAGCCTTTATTTCTCATGAGGAGTACGGAGCCGTTTCCCGTTCCAACCAGTTCCATCTGGAAACGAGACAAAGGCAGGTCAGCTCCTTCGCCAGTTAGGCCACACGCGCTCGGAAAGGACTCACAGTTTCTCCCCGACACCTGGAGCTTGCGTGTCTTTGCGTCTCACGCCTTCTCTTCCGAAAGGAATGAAGTAGAGTCCGTTACGGTTGGGTTTGCCTGTTTCGGGCATCAGACCTGCGTAGAGCTGAGTGAGCGCTCCCATAGGAGTAGGGTATGCGATAGGTTGCTGCAAAGAAATCAATCAAGGCAAAAATGACATGATCAGTAAAGTCCGAAACATCCATCCGAGCATGTACTTACAATGATAGCACGCTCAAAGAAGCTTCCATAGCGAGTCAATTCCGTCTTGATAACTCCCGGGTTCAAGCTGTGAGCCGTGATACCTTTACCACCATATCGCTTGGCAATTTGGTCCGCAACTACAATATTGGACCATTTACTTTGACCATAAGCTGCCCATTTAGATTTCAAATGGTTAGGATCGTCAAAGTTGAATCCACCAGGTGGAGCGCCAGCATGTCCGTTTGAAGATGTATTGATCACTCGGACGACATTGTAGTCGTGTGGTGCGGATGGGTCATTCTTGATGCTTTCAGCGGTGGAAAGTAAGAGTGGTAGGAGGAGCTTGGTGAACAAAAAGGGTCCGACTACATTTACGCCCAGCTGTTCTTCGTAGCCTTGCTTCGTTCGCATGTCTGGTGGGGTAGCCATGACACCTGCATTGTTAAAGAGGAGGTGTAGCTTGTTCTCCTTACTATCGGTTAGGACTCAAGTATGTTAGTTCGCTAATTCCGTGTCTTTTTTCACGATAATCTGGTCCATAAACGTACGACTTGAACTCGTCGGCTGCCTTTTTGACTTGAGGCAAATCGCCCAAATCAAGCTGTAGGTAATGAATGTTGTTCTTGCCGGTATCCCTAATGAGATCTTCTATAGCAGCTCTAGCTTTCTCTTCCGATCTAGCGGCTACATAGACCTGTGACATGACGAGATATAAACGTGTTAATCTCGGTTGATCCGCTAAGAGGATGGCTTCCAAGACACCAAGACAAGACACAAGACAAGACACACCTTGCAGTTCTTCTGAAGCAGTACTTTGGCGGTTTCTTTGCCTATACCGACATTTGAACCGGTGACGATGGCGACTCGACCGGTTTGATCAGGTAAGTCATCGATAGTAAACGCGGGTTTGGCTGTGCGATATTGACATAACGCGTGGGCAGGTGACGCAGGGAGAGTGGTAATGGTAGTACGTGGTCGCAGTGGTATCGGAAAGATAAGATGACATGATAGTCAGTCTTTTTAACGTGCTACGCTCCTGGCTTGAGATAGGCCGTGAAAAGAGCACAGTCGAGCCTGCTTTCGAGTAAGATGGATAGAACTCACGGGCCCACAGCTCGCTCAGCATTTGGCGATAGACTGGATCCATGTTTGTAGTATTGCTGTGATATAGTACGGGTTACGGTAGTGGTTATTATGTGTTTTGATGTCCGAAGATAAGGAAGGAAGTATGTCATATCTCGGTTTTATTCCCTCGGTTGGAAGGACGTAGTGGCGTTCGATGATCGCGGGATCCCGCACTTATCGTCGGAGAAAAGCACAAGAGCCTGGTCTTCCATTCTATCTCACCTGTGCTTAAGCTATCACAGGCTAGACTGTCATTCTTAAAGCCGCTTACCTCCTCTATCGTTCTCTCGACATTGGATGTTAGTCTTAGCGGACAACTTCTTTCGGATATGAGGCCAGCGGGACAAGGGCGACAGGCGAGTAATACTCATCATCACCAACAGGCTACACTCTATCACAATTACCGGATGCAGTCACGCCTTGCCAGCCAGACAGACTTATTGTAGCGGGCAAAAGAGTCCAAAAGAATGCAACCGCATGAATATCTAGCGAAACGAGATTGCATTGCCTTCTGTCAGATAATGAAGAAAGGACACACAACTATTGGAAATATTTTGGCTTTTTCTATTTTGTCGGAAATCTTTTCGCTACATAAAAGGAGTGCTCTGTTTGACTTGTAATTTGCAAGTCAAAGCAGAAGCGAGGGAAGAGGAGAAAGGAAGCTATCATCGAATCTTGCATCGAGAGACCAATCTCACACCTTTGTTTGTTTGTGTAAAAAGAGGGTCAATGAGGGAAAGTGGAAAGCTGTTTCCAGATGACTTAAACCCAGATTTACTGCTGAAGTTTCTCCTTTAGGATATCCTTCAAAGTAACAGCATCAGCAGCGAATTTGTAAATTCCCTCGTGTAATTTATCAAATGCCATTTGATCTTGAAGGAGAGCCCATCTGAATTCAGGTTCATTATCAATGTATGAAACTTTTTCAATGGATTGTTCCTTCTGTGCTTTCTCGACGGATAAATGTTGTGTTACTTTATCGTTGGATTTTTGTAGCTTGTCCAAGAGAGAGGGTGAGATGGTTAGGAAATCACATCCTGCCAATTCCATGATTTCGTCGGTCTGTGTTACATGTTCACGGAACAGAGGAAAGGAAGGTCAATCAGCTCTTGTGTCCCTGAAAGTTCCAAACTGCAAATTATTGCAAATTGTTGTGCTTTTCACTCACGTTTCGGAATGAAGCACCCATGACGATGGTCTTGTAATCGTGTTGCTTGTAGTCTGAGGGAGTAACGCAATGGAGAGAAGTACGGAAGAGTAACGTCGTCAGTAAGGCTTGTCCGTCCAAAACCCAGGAGAGGCATACGAGAGACAAAAGAGCACACGAGAGCGGGCGCGCATTCTGCCGTGACATGTGTGTAAAAAAAATGCGAAAAGAAAGTGGACTCACAGTTGTAAATTCTCTGAACACTCTGTACACCAGGGTCATTGGCACCTGAACAATCTCCATCCGGTTTCTTAGCCTTGTACCAGTCCAAGATTCTTCCAACAAAGGGAGAAATCAAAGTGACACCAGCTTCAGCACAAGCAACAGCTTGACCGAATCCGAATAACAATGTCAAATTGCAGTGAATTCCATATTTGCTCTCTAATTCACGTGCGGCTTGAATACCTTCCCAGGTTGAGGCAATCTTGATTAGGATACGCTCCTTCTTGATGCCGATGGATTCGTAGAGCTCAATGAGGTGACGGGCCTGTTATCATTCGAAGAGTTTTTTTCGAGTCGTCGTAGCGGGAGATTGGATTGTAAAGGATATGCGGAGGTAATGGGTTGCGGTTGTTTGGGTTTAGAATGTTATTGTAGGATATTAAAGGGAACATAGGCAGGAGAGCAATACAGACAAACACAAGGTCAGCATATGAGTATACCGAGAAATCAAACCTTGTATGGATGACAAAACGCACCTTGCGAATGTTGGCATCCTTGTCAAAGGAGAATCTAGCATCTACCTCGGTAGATACACGACCCGGTACAATCTTCAAGATTTCGCTTCCGAACTCGACGAGCTAATAGGTGCAACAACGACGGAAGTTCAGGGGACACGAGGGTAATAGTGTCAACAGTCGACGACATTAATAAGATTAGATTGAAGCGAAAGATTGGACGGATTGACGAGAAAGAGAAGCGAAGAATGCGAGAAAGAGGAAAAGGAAGCCATGATCAGCTTCCAAGCAAGGGACAGCGCTGAGAACTGCCAGAAGGATTGCTGAAATAAGCGCAAACCCACAAGTCGGTCTAGGCATGCATCTGTCTGAGTGTCAATGTCGCTGTATTAATACAATTGATAGTATTGAAATGTTGCGGGATTGACGGACGACGGACGGAGGCGGAGAGGCGAGAGAGAGAGTCAGCATTGAGCGAGCTTGCAATGCAGCGACGCCGTGAGGCGGAGAGGAATGAGGCGCATGAAGTGAGCAGGACGAAGCTAGGAGAGCAGTGGAGTATACTATGAGATGCTTCATATGATACTGTGGTCCACTACTTCTTCCAAGTCTTTCCCAACACTTATGCGCTCATCCCTCCGAAGCTTCGGCAGAATATTGGGGAAAGAGCAAAGTCTCACTCACCCGCCGTGTTCCTTTGCGTACTTGACAGCGACATCAATGAGGGAAGCATATTTAGGATCCTTGACGGCTGCGAGGATCAAGGAAGGGTTTGTGGTTGCGTCTTGGGGCTGGTACTGCTTGATGGCTGTTGGTTTGATGTGTACAAGTTATTATTGTCGTTGAGGGTGTCAATGTCAGCAGCCGTTTGCCTAGAACTCCGCCAGACCATGGATAAACGGCGGAACTTACACTGGAAGTCACCAGAGTCGCTGCAGGTAGGAAGGCATCACAAGAGGAGAGAGATGAGAACAATGTCAGCTCACATCCGTATAGCCTATGTTCCAACTCCCCAGTGCTCTCTGCTGGACCCCCCAATGAAGTCATGGAAGCCAGCAGAACAAGCACAAGCGCAAGCAACAAGGAACGTGGAGAGTGTAGCAAGACAGACAGCGAGACTCACGAGACGACAGTGGTGTACTGCTTGAGTTGGTCGAGTGTGGTAGACATGGCTGTAGAATGCTATAATAGATGTGCAGTCTGTTGTATCACTTGTGAGTTGATGAAAGCAAAAAGAAGGGAGAGTCAGCGGCGGTTATCAAGGGAAGCACTGTAATATTGGAGTAAGCTCGCCACAGCCTTCCGGAGAGTCGGGAGATTGTTGCGAATTAAGCAGTATGGTATGGTGGTAGTGAGGCGAGACTGCAGTGCTGCATGATGGCATAGCATAGCATGATGGTATGTATAACGTACATGCTGCTACTCCTTCTGCCAATACTACTCACTCGAAGAACGACCTTCGTACTGTGCTGTACTACGCCCAGCAGCGATGAAGTCATGCTCGCTTCCCTCAAAATATCATACGCAGATCATGTGCATCATTGGAGAAAACCTTCCCAAATGTTAATAGATAATCAGAATATTCTTGCTGTGCGCTATTGCTCGATAGTCTGAGTACACTACTGCCGACTTTTCCATCCCTTCCAATTAGTGTCAATTGCCTGTCCTGTTCATGCACTGTAGTCTCTGTCTAGTTGAGCGAGCCGCCCTGTCGCTCTACTAGGCAGAGACTACAGTACATGAACACGACAGGCAGGATTGGAAAGAGTGTTTATATAAGATAGAGAGAGAGAACAAGGCAAAGCAAGGCAAGGCAAGGCAAAATACAGTCCGAGGGAGGGGAGAAAAACTTCTTTGTAGTTCATTGCCTGTTCTGTTCTGTTCTTTCATTCATTCGTTCATTCTGATATAAGGGTAAAAAAATCCCAAGGCCTGGTTTTACTGTTTGCTTTCTTTCTCAGGCGACGTGTGTAGTTGGTTGTTCTGGTTTTTCTTTGAGAGCTTTTTTGTAGAGGTTGGATTTGCTTAAAAAGATGGGGTTTGCTTAAAGGATGGTCAATGAAAGTGGAAGAGAGAGAAAAAAACTATAAGAATACTAATCATAATAGAAAAAGTGTAGAAAGAAAAAATAAAGAAAGGAAGGAAGGAAAAAGGTATTGAGATAGTGTAAATAAATGAAAGAAGGAAGGAGATGATGCAAAACAGCTATATTTGAAGGTAGACGCAGAGGACTATGGAGGAACATTTGGTAAGATAGCTTGCCAAAAGGAATCTATGTGGCATTTCTTGACGAGGATAGAAGCAGGTTAGAAGGAAGGACTTGAAGTGAGGGTGGATCTATGCGTTTCCTTTACGTTGAGATGAAAATGACGGATTTGCAGGGGCAGACACTAATTTGGATCGAGGACGTGGAAGGGTGAGCTGGAAGAGTGGTCTCGTCGAAGTGTGTTGAAATTTGAAAGAAGGCAACCACGTTAATCGGATTGTGTAGAAGGATTTGCTGCTGTAGAACGATAGAAGAGTTGATGCAGCAAATCTGTTCTCCTCCTCCTGTTTCTGTATTAACGTAAGGAAGAAAGGAAAGCTTCATAGAAGGGATTCCATTATCCTCTATTCCATCATTTCATACTGGCATGCTCTGTAAAAATTTCCGACCTCAATCCTCATCCAGATTCTTTCCATGTCCCGACAAATCTTTCCTTTCTTGACGAAAATATCCTCGCAAAAGGAACACAAATGCAAACAAATCATCACTGCTCTCTTCTTTCTTCTTTCTTCTTTCTTCTTTCTTCCGTTCCTCCGTTCCTCATTCCATCCATCCATTCCATCCTCTTTTTTACCAAGTCTCTTTATAAAATTGTTCCAACCATTTCTTAGCTCTACCTTGTTCAACCTTCAATTCCGGTAATAACTTGGTACATTTCTCCAAAGCATCTTGTTTTGAAATAGTGTTCAAACCAGATTCATCTTTTTCACTTCCATAATTTTGCATTAATGCACATAGTTTTGAAACACTTGCTAAACCAACACTTGATGATGATCCTTTTAGGAAATGTCCTAACTTGCTTAATCTATCTAGGTCTTTTTGTTCTCTGTTGTTGTTTAAGATGTTCGTTTGAACGGGTATTCCAACAGAAAAGCCCAGAGTGTGCGGGGGTTTTGGGGTTTTTTTGGATCCGATGAGAACATTGTCAAAAACACGGTATATGAGTCGAGTGTCGTCGACGATAGGTCACAGTCGCAACGGACAGTTTGAGGTTCATGTGAATTTGGCCAGGGAGGGTAGCCACATCGTATTGGGGGAAAAATTGCGCCAGATTGTAATATAGGAGATTGCAGTGCAATAAGGGTGACCCAAGGCATCGAGGAAAACATGCGTGTTCAAGCGGAATACCCATTGAACCGTAATAGAATCGTTTATCATCAAAGTTGAGGGAACGACAGTTGACGACAGTTTGAAATGTTGCGGGGTTGTTTTTTTGGGTGAGTTGCATTTGTGAGTGTATTGGAGCAATCGTTGTTTTGAGACAAGATTCGAAAAAGAGATCAGAAATGACATGATTTGCCCAAGGTTGAATGAACGACAGCAGGATGAAAATGTGGAGGGAATATAATGAGTTGCATAGTCAGCAAATGGAAACTCTTATTTATACCAGCTCAGTTCAAGCTTGTAAACTTTCTCTCAACCAGTGGCGGTCGATTCCCTTGTGCTCCTACTCCCTTATCCCGAAGAGAGATGGACTGGAAGCAGGAGGGAGAAAGAGCTTGTACGGAACGAGGGAGAAACGTGAAGAAAATGTCGACTCACAAAGCTTCATCCATCTCTGCAAATGTAGAAGTAGCTTGATCAACGTATTGTTGAGCTAGTCCTTTACTAAAATCTCTTGAATCGTCATCGTCACTATTTAGGTTCAACGGACGGTTTTGTAAAACATGATTTTGAAATGTAGAATGGGGAAAGATCATTCGTTGACGTTGCATTAGATTTGATGTGGTTTGAAGTTGAGGGCAAGCGGTATGGCGTGGTAGTTTTGTAGGCAGTAGTTTGTAACGGATGTTTGTGGAAGTACATAGCGTATGCATTGTAGGTCGTTCGTTGAAAGGTTTCATATGAACGAAAGAGAAGAAGTGTCCGGTGTAAATTTGTTATATACGATCCAAGCAAGGTGCGACGAGTGTTGCACAAGATTGAAATTGAGCAGATGACGGCGAAAGGTCGAGACGGACACCAGGCAAGTTTGATCCAATATCAAAGAGGCCATCGATGTATAGCCGAGGTTCGAGCAACGACAAGGGTGCGACCAGGAGTGTTGAAGAACGAGGGGTAGAGGCAAAGGAAAGTAAAATAATCAGCTATTCTGTCCCTCTGTCAGACGAGGTACCGTGCACCATTATGTCACCGAGTTTCTTGTGTATGGAAAATGGGAGGGAGTGGAGGGTATAGAGATCGGGAGAAGAGGTGGATCGCTTCCATCATCTCCATCCTGCTTAGACTGGGATACGCGCGTGTAGATGCAGAGCACATCGAGTGGGTGAGAGCACATCGAGTGGGTGATGTACAGTGGATGGTATGGTATAGATAGCTTGCGCGTTTTGTCAAACTACTCTTGCCCGTCCTCTCGCCCAGTGAAATCTGCCATTTGCGACCGAAAACCGCAGGCCATCTTGAAGTTCGTCCATTCTTGAACGGGCCCATTGAACGCAACGGATGCGGAGAGGAGAGAGAGTAGTATTAGGGAAGAA
The DNA here is from genome assembly GCA_023628255.1 of Cystobasidium sp. 2NF920. Classification (NCBI taxonomy): domain Eukaryota; kingdom Fungi; phylum Basidiomycota; class Cystobasidiomycetes; order Cystobasidiales; family Cystobasidiaceae; genus Cystobasidium; species Cystobasidium sp. 2NF920. The sequence continues at coordinate 307,094 of JAMALA010000006.1, forward strand.
GTGCACGCACATTTCCAATAACTGGTTGAATGTTTCCATATCTATGATTCCATCGTCGCCATTTGCCTAGTATTGCATGACATTTGCATTGTAATCGAGTTTGTCGCCGAGGTATTGAGGAACGAGTATGGGAATTTGAGGAAAAGCAAAGCAAAGCGATGTCAGCTAGGCTACACGAGAGAGGGAGGCAGAGTAGAGCAGGATGTGCATGTGTATGCTGTTGCTGATGTGTTTGCCTCCTTCCATCCTCGTCTCGCTGGACATCGTCGTATATGTTCACCCGGATGAAGCAACGACGACGACGACGACGACGACGACGACGACGACGACGACGACGTAACAGCATACTGCAGTATTGGAAGTAGAGAACCTACGCCTTCAGCGCCATTGGGTTTCGAAGAAGCCATCGCTCTTGCTGCTGCTTCACAACTTGATCCGTGTATGAGTTGTGTCGGCTGTCAGATAAGGAATGGGTTGGGATGGGATTGAATCGATGTTAAGCTGGAATGCTGCTGGGCCTTGTATGACGAATGACGATGATGGTGGTGGTGAAAGGCTCACTTGAAAAAGGAAAGTATGCGAAAGATGAAAGACGGATAGGTAGAGAGGCACAACAACGACAGGAGAGTTTGGTATGTGTGTGGATATCCAACCACCTGTCGAGTCTGATCTCTCTCTCTCTCGTCCTCAGATTATTACTGATAAAAAGCCAAAAATGGAGAATATTCTCAGTTCAGTCAGTTGCAAGGCCGCCGGGACACAAGGGCAAGACAAGAAGCACGCGAATCAAGACGGGCAAGCGGGCATTATCCTCCTCTCCGAATCACAATATTATTGGTTGGCTGCATGGGTGTGGGGGACCGTACTATCTCAGTTCTACTGCTGCTGCGGCCTTCCTCACTTGCTACAAGCCAATTATTTATTGTCTCACCCTCTTCACATGAGCCACCTTCCATTCTTCCTTCCATTCTCTTGCATCATGCTACCTAAGAGTACGGTACCGGTACATATCTCCCTCTATTCTTCCGTCGGCACGGTTCTTTGTCCTTTTTTTTTTGGGTGTTGGTTGGCACCTTTTCTATGACGACAGTGAAATGGCATAATGGCATGGGGGAGTACCGTAACATCAGGGTGTTGTTTTACTGCGTGCCAAGGACCTAGTTCTATGATTTCATACATATTGATACAAAGCGCTGCTTTATCGACTGCTACCGTACGCCGAAAGAAAATATTTCCGTGGTTCTTGTTACAGTACACCACAGTCTGTCTCGCGAATCGCTGCCGTACCGTAGGTACCTAATTCGTTGTTCGTGTGTGATACCTGATCAACAACTCCAGCTTTTTTTTTACCTTTTAAAGTTGTTCTTGGAAAAATACAGACAAATTGTCGACATGTCAAGTCAAACGATGGAAGCCTAATATCATATCGCGCATCTCCTCCGCTTCGAGCGGTGTCTGCGTACAATTAAGTACTGCGAGCTTGTCCTTGGAGAAAGTAAACATGACACCCCCAGGCTCTCCGGTGACCAGGTACAGTCCCAGAAGGTATAGCCTCTTGACTTCGAAGTATAAACATGATCATGACAGGCAGGTCGTGTACTGTATGTATACTCTAACTTGCTCAACTGCAAGGTATGATAATAATAAGTTAATAAGTACAGAACAAGGCTTTATGACAGGATGACCTCGTGCCTGTGTTAGGTTCGTGCGCTTCGTACCGAAATATGGGTAATAACCAATTCTGTCTCTGGTCCATCATTCGGTTTCATGTAATGAGACCGAACGTCACGTGTGTATGAGTGTAATGCTCAAAAAGCCACGTGTGCAAGTGATAGAACTGCCCTACTATCCCTGTCACCTGTGACTGATCATGAATAATGCTTTTGCATGTGTAAGCACACCTGTTGCAAAAGTTCCGGTTCCTGAATGGTGACGGGGAGGTGAGACATTTGCAGCGAAGATAATTCAGGTACCGTCTGTACCATAATTCGCGCAACGCATTATATCATAAGAATTGGGAACGTATGGAGCGACGTGTACAACAACGTGGCATCCTGGGTAACGAGACAATCGCAAGATTTGAGACATAATTAGTATCGTCTCCAAGCCGAAATCATAGGACGCGTTTCCGGAAGGGGGTGTCTAAATTACACGCATGAGGACGTTAGTGTACAAACAGCATCCGATGGAGGTCTTGTATCAATGGGGTGTAACGCAGGTTGAAGAGCTTCCATTGTTTCCCTTGCTTGAGACGACGAAAGTGTTGTGATGGGCGATCCTGCCTTCCCGTGATATAGGTACTCTACCGCTGAATTTTTCTGCCCGGACTGACATCAGTAGGACCACCTTTACGCCGTACCAGGATTCAGCCAGAATGATGAATAGCAGTTGTTGTGGCCCGTTGTTTGTATATATAAATATATGTATTCACTAGTCGAACTGAAGTTTCACACACATACAACCCAACTTCCTGCCAACATTATTTGCCGCTTCTTTTGTGCATACAGTGAGTGTCCAACGACTTCTCCTAGTGCGCCAATGCCGCCAGTCGCAATAAAACAGCGTCGACTATCCATGAACTCTCTCTCTACTTCTCTAATGGATGGAGATACTGACGATCTTAATATCATCATATGGTTTGTCATTCTTATCCACCCTTGCATTCTCGATCTTATGGATGACTTCATAACCTGATGTTGCCCTTCCAAAAATTGTATGTTTGCCATCCAGCCATGTGCATGGGACTGTCGTGATGAAGAATTGGGCTGTGGTTTCCCACATGGAGATGGAGAGATCGCAAAACACTCAGTCTCAATTCATCATCTTGACTCAATTTTGTAGTGATGTGAAGAAGATAGAGATGGTAAGAGATGAACTCACATCCATTCGTTTTAGGTCCAGCATTAGCCATAGCCAAAGTATACGGTCTATCAAATCTATGTTTCTTAATATCAATTTCATCTTCAAAATTATGTCCCCAAATACTTTCTCCGCCCGTACCATCACCTAACGGATCTCCCGTTTGAATCATGAACTTCTTGATAACACGATGGAATAACAAGCCTTCGTAGTAGGTACTCCTTGCGTGTCCTGTGAAATTTTCGACTGCTTTAGGAGCTATATCGGGATACATTTCGAGTTGAATATCTCCTAGTGTTGTATGTAGCGTTGCGTGCGTGGAGAGCTTTAATGCTTTTGGTGCGGATGAGACCGCTGCTATGGTTGCTTCTTCTCGTGTTGGCTTCTCATTGAAGACGTCTCGCTCAGCTTTGCTATCGCTAGATTTATGTGCAACAAAGGGGAGAGCAAGTGTGTCAGTACGCGTAGGCAAGAAAGCTCATTGTTGTGATTTATAGACGAGGCGCAGGCAGGAAAGGCGAGGACTTACGTATCAGGCTCAATCTTCGAAAACATGTAGAATCTACTCCTCTTGAACGCAGTACAGAAGAGAGTTGGATCTTTGAGGACTGCTTTGTTCAACAGCGGATTTTTAGATGCTGCCATAGCCTATTAACGCACACGATATCGCACACATATGCAGAGAGGCGAAACAGGGATAGGTCAGTAGCAGATAACGCCTTTTGTAACACATGCAGGACATGGAGGTCAGACTCACGATTGTCTGCAGACCCTTCCTCAGAGGTTGGCCTTGATATAACGCTAAGTTCAAGAATCGATGATTTTCGTCTTTGCCCAATATGCGTACGACTTTATTCGTGATGATATTGACGACTGTTATGAAAACATAATCATCGGATTACAAACATAAGTCAGCCAATGGATTTCCTGGCCGGCAGGTTGACAAAAGGAGTGTGTGAAAGAGGCTCTGACTGATTGCAGACAACTCACCTTTGATGCCTACTAAACTAGGGTATAAAATAAAATTACCGCTCTCATCCCAAGCTGCGTTTTCCTTCTTAGCAGCATCAATAGATCTTTCCGCCAATTCCCTCTCTACAGCTAAACGTCTACCAAATTCCATCTCATCAAGTTTCATACTGATAACATGTCCCGTCGTCGCTGCTTCATCCTGATTTGAATGATGTGTCGTACCGGCTTGTTGTAGTTCTTGAATTGCAGATAATGTCTCGTCATATTTACGATGTAATTTACCTGATAAAAAGGAGAATATGCGTATTTGACGATCTGATAGTATGGAGGTCGTAATGAAATGAGAACCGGTCGGTGAGAAAGTGAGTGAATTAGGTAGGGATTTCGTCTGTTACGCAGAGAAATTGGGGGTAGCATTGCTGAGAGGTCAGCTTTGTCACATATCGTATAGTTCCCATTTGGCGCACCTTCTTAAACTCGTACAGATCTGTTTCGCTCTTGTACCTCCACAGTCCAGGTATTTCTGGCAGCTCGAATGGCTCTTTTGGAGACCAATACTCGACCATTCCCTTATCATCGCAAGAGACGACTGTATCGTATGGTTCGTTGTACTGTGATCAATCGAGGGAGGGCAAGAGTAAGGGGAGAGATCAGCTTTATTTGCTGTACTCGCAAGGTCGAGATATTCCCTCTTCTTTGTTTTGACTTACAGCTATGATTTGCACTGCACTTCCTTTCCGGTGCACATTTTCAACAGTCATGATAGCCTTTCCATCACCTCTTCCATCATATAGTCGAATAACATTAGATCCCTGCTCTGCAACAGCTAGTAACGATCTAGCTTGTTTCCTAGGGTGAACCCAGCAAGCCGTCGAGGGTATATATTCCAGACTTATGATATTAATCATATCAAAGTTTTCCACATCGAATACTTTGATGCTTCCTCGAACATTTATGCCTCCTGCTGCTAATGCATTACCATCCGCACTGATGGTAGCTGCTAATGTACCATCTGCAGAGACTGGAAGCGCTAGAATAGGACCCAGATGAGCTCGGAAATGCTTGACGAATTCAATGCCAACCCCTGAAGTAGATCCGCTGGCGTCACTGTCTGCTGGATCTTTCTTCTTCCAGAACTTGAGGTGTCCATCTACTGAACCTGTCAAGATGAAGTCGGTTCTGTTTGGCGACGAGGATGTAGTAGTAAGGCGAAGTCAGAGATTCAGAGTACCTGTATAGAGAGTAGGGGTGGGAGACGAGCATACCTTGTGACGCTAACCCAGGAGACAATGTCTCTATGCATGAATGATTCTGTGTAGCCACAGAAAGGTGTCAAAAAGTTGATGCAACGAATTGAAATGCGCGGAAAAGCATAGCCAAAAGACTTACTATAGTATCTATCTGCTGAAGGAAGATTGTCCAAGTAGACCTTCTCATATTTCAATACCTTCCGTCTCTTTGCAAGTGCTTTTGATGTAGTCTTGCCTCCAGCAGGCATAGGACCAGCTTCATTGTCGCTATCGTCACCTCCTTCCGGCATGGGCATAGGTCCTACATCGCCATCATCGTCGGAGTCAGACTGACTCGCTGCAGCTTCGTTGTTGTCCGCTGCTGCTGCTGGTGCTTGAGCGTGGCCATTCTTCTTGCTGCTACTGCTGCCGCTGCCACCTTCAGATGGCGACACCGAGCGAGGTCGCTTGCCTAGGGAGACAGCAGAAGCTGAGGTCGATGGATCAGCCCCATTGCCAGACATGCTTGATGCAAGATAGGATGTTAGTATGCTAATATGGCACTGCAGAAGAGCAATGCAATGCAATGCCCATCTCAACATCACGATCACCTGCTCGTCGACTTCTTCTTCTTGCCGCACTCGGATCTCTCGCTCTCGTTGCTCTTGCTTTTGCTCTCTCTCCACCCACTCATCCGCACATCATCGCATCAGCAGCACTCGTAGCAGCTTCATATACCTCATCAATCAACCACCATGTCCATGTACGTGGGCCCGCTCTCTCTCTCTCTCTCGCTGCATGCTCACATCCAACTGACCTGGCTTCCACCGTGTTCCTTCTTCCATGCCTCACCTCGCCGTCATGCGTTTTCACCCGGCATCCGCATAAACACAACAATGCAAACAACACAATATCCTCAAACATGAACACAGCCCAGTTCCGCCATCATACAAGGACTTCGGCAAGGCTGCCAATGACCTCTTGTCCAAGGACTACCCTCTCGGCGTCACCACTTTCGAGGCAAAGACTCGCGCACCCAATGGCGTGCTCTTCAAGGCCGGCATTGCAAAGGACGATGTTAGAGATGTCATCCTAGGGTGAGGCTTGCACATGATCCCAATGGTATAGTTAAGCTCTTCTTCTAATGACATATATCATTGTATTCCCTCCCTCCACAGCGACCTAGAGGGAAAGTATGTCGACGGCAAGAACGGTCTTATTCTCACCCAGACCTGGTTGACCAACAATGCCCTCAAGACCCAGCTCGAGCTAGAAGGTTACCTCGCTAAGGGTGAGTGCGACACACACGTCTTATAACAAGCTTGCCAGACGCCACGACACCGATGCTGACCTTTTGGCTTATTTCCTTCTTCTCTCCCCGCCCGTGTCCATTCACTCGCCAGGCCTCAAGTTCGACATTGTCGGAACACTCCAGCCAGAGAAGGGAACCAAGCACGCTACCGTTACCTCGATCTACCGCCAGCCTGGATTCCACGGCCGAGCTTTGGTTGATGCCTTCAACGGACCATCAGTCACTACCGATGCCGTTTTCGGTCGTGATGGCTTCCTAGCCGGTTTCGACGTTGCTGTCGATGCTCAGGGCAAGCCCAAATCATACTCTGCCGCTTTGGGATACTCTGCTCCTGAATACAGCGTCACATTGAAGGCTCTATCTGCCCTCACTGCCTTCCAGGCTTCTTACTATCACCGTGTCAACCGTGATGTCGAGGCTGGTGCCATTGCTACCTACAAGACTAGCACCCCTGGCGCTGTCGACCTACAAGTCGGTGCCAAGACCTACCTTGACGCTGCCGCCTTCATCAGTGCGTTTACTCTACACATATTCCTTCTAGTCATAAACGTCCCGCATCAGTACTAACTAGATGGAATTTTCTTCCTACTATTGTCCATTTGTTGTCCATTTGTTCCTGCAGAGGCCAAGGTTAACAACAGCGGTCTCGTCACCCTAGGCTACACCCAAGCTCTACGACCTGGCGTCAAGGCTTCATTCGGTCTCTCACTCGACACCGTCAAGCTGAGCCAGAAGGGTCAATCCGAGAAGCCAGTCACCCCAGCAGAGGCCGCCAAGGTCGGTGCCGCTTTCACCTTCGAGGCATAAGGTGGTAGAGTCCATGCTAGCCAAGGCAAGGAGAGTGGGGAAGTGTGGTCTCCGAAATGAAGATCTTGAGGCAGGAAGGGTACTTGTTCTTTTTGGACTGCTAGTAAATGGAATGGATGGCTGAACATCATAGACTTTCTCAGCGTTCTTGTCTTCTTCTTTTTCATGCCAGTCGCCCTTTAGTCATTGTCCCAGTCTGTAGTTCATGCAGCATTATCTCGAGTGATTTGTTCTCTGTCACCACTCGCTTCAACACTCCCAAACAAATAAACTACATATCATACATATATTCGAAATACAGAGGTAGAATACGAAGACCAGTGTTGGTTGCAGAGCATTGGAGTTCAACAACTTAGAATGTGTGCCTGTTTGCATTTACTTGAGTTTGTCTTTGCTGCCGGTTTCATGAACCTGGACTTGCAAGATGTGTAAAGTCACGTTTCTTTTCGGCCTGTACGGCTTGTCTTCCTGCTCTCCACCTGCTGCATATGCACTCAAGCACCATCATGCGGTGACACCAAGTAGGAGCTCTCTCGACTGAGGAGCGCTCACACTCTCTTCTCTTCGCTCTCCATGTCTGGCCTTGCGTCCAGCGCCAACGGCAATGGTAAAGTCACTCTCACACTCTGGGTGCATGATGCGTCTCAAGCGCCCGGAACGCAACAAGCAGGCAGCAATGGTACTCCTCAACCTAGTAGTACACGTACGAGCTATGGCGTCCCTTTAGCCAATTCACTATCAAGCGAAGTCGTGCTTTCTCCCGAGCTGTTAAAGAATGAAATACTAGACGTTGAAATCGGAGATGTCGTCGAACTCGTAAAGGCTTCATCTTCGGCTCAATCTGGTAATAATGGCAATGGAAACACAGCAATCAATGGACAAGGTGGATCAGCTGTAAAAGATGCCCTGGATCATGAAGGTCTTTACAAGCAGCATCATAGAAGACATCGGCGGCATTCAAAAGCTGAAACAATCAAGATATTGCCGAACCCGGACAGTCTCGTATTCAGGGTGGAGAGGTCAAGTCTTGCAAATGAAGGCAGTAGTGGACAGTTACAAGTGACTTATTTCTTAACACAATGATCCATCAATTACGGGTGGGCTAATTATATTCCCTGTTTATACTGCATTATCAGATCTCCATCTCGCAGACATTAGCACAAGCGTTCGAGCTGAAGAACCGTGATCAAATCATCTTGCGGAAGGTATGTCCTCGAAGCTCCGCTCTCAAACCACCTTCTTAATATGATCTTATCTTAATTGCTTGATAGCTGCCATCACCTTTGCCTAAAGAGTACATCGCAGATCACGTGGAGCTTTATTTCAAGGACCAATATCTGTGAGCAATTAACTGCTTTCGAAGCGGAACCCTCATCCTCAGCTCCTCTACCATTGCTGATATTGTTATACATATATAGTGGTCGAGCCGACATGCATCGTATCTCTCTAGCGCTTGCTGATTCCTGTGTATACAAAGAACAAAAGGTGCAACTTGCAGGACTGAACATCCGAGCACGCATAGGCGGGGTTTGGGTTGGCGGCAAACAGGTGAGAAAGTTATCTTTCCATTTACACAATCGCACGATTGTCCTAAAGTTTTTTCTCTCTTGCAGCGCAAGTCAGCGTTATTCACTAGCGACACAAAGACTGTCTTCCGCTCCGAGAGTGCCAAGTACTACATCTTCCTGCAGTTGTCAAAAGAGATGTGGATGTTCGATGATGACGGATCTGTGAGCTTTCCAAGCATGTTTTGGCATCAGTATCGAGCGTCTCCTTACTCTCTCTGCTTTCCTCGTCGGCAGCTATTCTTCGAGAAAGCAGTGGATCTCTTCTTACCTGAACTGTTTTCTCGCTGGGAGAAGAAAGGTACAAACCATATTGTTTCGATTGTCCTCTTCTCGCGGATCATCTATGATAGAGAAGAGGTCGAGATAGTGGATAGACCACTCATGGCTTATGATGGCGAGCAGACTCAAGACAAGTGGACCGATGTATACAAGGTCAGTTCGTCTATCCGCCTTAATATGTGTAAAGAGCGCTCACGTCGTACGCATTGCAGGTGATTGTCGACCTTGAGACGAATACGGATTGGTCGCAAGCACTGCACATGCTGAGGAAGGAGTGTGAGTCTAAACTGGTTTTGGGGTATTCGTCATGTCGAAGCGCTAAAATTCCTCAATTCCCGTTCAGTCCAAAACTTCCGTCAGGACGTTCTCCTACGATCCTCCCCTCGAGACGATGGCAAGCTGGCTGGCAAGATCTCAGCAGCGCACGAGGGCGGCGTCCTGGAAGCCATAAACATGGCTCTTTCAGCTTTCGACAAGCATTATGTGGACCGAGATTTGCAAAGAACGGGTTTAAGCGTGGTTATCATCACAGCTGGGACATCCCATTTTAACGTTGACAAGAACCTTCTTCGTCTGACAACGGAACGCATGATTGACGAAGGTGTTGGAGTGGATTGTGTCTCGCTTGCAAAGATGCCATTGCATGCGGTGCCATTGTTCAAGTATATGGGAACGACGTCCCAGCAGCCTGGCAGAGATGTTGCGGTAGATCATCTTTATGTTGAAGATGACCCTCGAGGGGAGAAGGATGTTCTCTACACTATTCCGTACTGGGTGGATTCAAGCTGTAAGTGGTCCTGCGCAAATCTGAAGTTGTACTTAGTGCTGAAAACAAGGCCATTCCAGTCTATGCCAAACATCAAGACAAACCTTTCCGCTGTGACCGTTTCCTTCCTAGATGTCGGATGCCCTCAATCACAAGTATTGGTATTGCGGAATACGAGAATGCCAACATCGCTCTGCCATTCATCAGTGAGGAGTTGCGGGTGCTTGAAGGCTACGGACCGGAGTGGGAACAACTCTCCAAGAGGGAGAAGCTTCACAAGCAATGGGAACAGTTTGACAGCATTGCTTGCGGAGCTCTCGGAAAGTGGCAATTACTAGATCTGAAGGAACGAAAACACAGCTTCGATGTCAGACAGAACCGACGCACCAGCTCGCTGGCGACTCCCTCTTCGTCCAGTCTAGGTGCACGATCGCTCAGTATTAGGTCTCACACCTCGTCTGGAGGATCAGGAAGCGACAAGGGGGGAAGCGAGACCGATGAAGAGCTGTCCAAGACAGCATTGTCGTTTCGAGGACATCAACACAGGGGCAGAAAGACGTCATCTAATGCAAAGTCAAGGCCACCTCCCGTAGATGTATATGCTTCAAACTCCCATGATACGTCCCTACCAAACCTAGAAGAATCCCCTGCACGTTCTCAGAGTCGTACTCGTGAGTCATCGGTGTCAACTGTCCTGTCGAAGCAAGTTCCGCCTCGCAACCAGAGCCAGGCTCGATCTCGGGCAGACAGCAGTGCCAGCTTGTCTACTATATCCCGCGCTAAATCAAGCCTAGCTATGAAGTCGCCATCTGTAGTGAATACTTCAAGAGCCGTATCTGGACCTCATCCAGAGCGGCGTGTAGCCTCTTCCTCTGCCTCGTCTGCCACCGCAGTCGAACGAGCGCAGCCCGCACTGGCTGGAAGTGGAAGCAGTGCACTTGCCACTCTGATGGCTGCACAAGCCAAGCTCACGCCGGCTCGTCAGACGCCGGAGAAGCAGAGTGCTGCCAACACCGTAACGAGTTGGCTGTGGGGCCGCAGAGCGAAGCCTGCCGCCCCGACGGTCACGAAAGCAGCTGCAACTAGTAGCGTCTCAGCTGACGCGCCTGATGGCTCGCACAACAAGGCCGGACAGTCAGACACTCCCTCATCCGGAAGTTTAGTGTCACGCAGGTCTTCACTGATGTCTATGAAGAAACCTGTCGCGTCCCTGTCCGTGACTCCCGCTACACCTGCGGCGGCCACTACGTCTTCTGTTCAGATGAGCTCATCTCCTATACAAACACAGCCGATAGGTATGACCACGTCTTCGGCTGCTTTTAAAGTAGCCACCAACGACATTATGTCGGATCCAAGGTCTTTGGAAGAACACAGTCTTCAACAATACTTCCTGGAAGCTGCAAGGCAGAACGACGTGGGTGCGAAGAACCTCAAAATCAAGATTGAGAAGGAGAAGACTAAGCGAATGAGCCGGCTGAATCCGAGCAATCCATCTAGGAGCTCAGGTCAGCTTCAAGATCAATCTCGTCGCTGGCTTAACATATTCCCTCGGGCTGGACGCATTAACAATCAGCGCAGTGTGAAGTGGAAATCGATGTGCACACCCGCCTGCCTTCCCTTGTATTCAGACTACATGCCATCCTTCGAAGAGCTTGGCGAATCATACATCAAAGACACGTACACTCTGCCTGTTTCGCAGGGCATGTCTTCTTTCCTCCTCCGTCCTGGCAAAGATATAGCGGAGACAGCCGGCAATCTCTTGCGTGAGCTCATCTCCCAAAGGCTTGCGCAATCCTTCCAAATTGTGCTACCTCCGTACAAAGATGTACCGGGAAACACACGCAGGAAGGGCAACGACGGAGATGCTCTCTGGACTATTCCGAGTGCGGAAGATGTACGGCAGATACTGTTCAATACCCCGGCCGGAGAAGGCAAGGCCATCTTCATGGGCTTTTCCAACACAATCCATCGACTTCGATTTGACCGCAGTTCAGCTTGCGTCGTGATCACTTCGTGGAAGGAAAAGATTACGTGGCAAGCAAAGGCTGTTGACTACAACTTTATGCTATGGCCCGTTGGTAATGACACGTTCCAGACCTCCAAAGTCAAGTTTGCATATCCAGATTTGGCCACATACGACTGGAGGTACATGGACAGGTTGGTTGCAGGTATAGAGGAGCCAAAGTTACAGGATAAAACAAGATACTGGCGAACCCGCTTTGCGTTGATTCCAATGGACGTCCCAGATCTACAAGGCATGATTCAGAGTCAGAGCAAAATTCTCCTTGAAGACTCCACCGAGGACGACTTGCGCATTGCTGGCGTCATGACGCTTTATGAGCAATTTTCAAAAGCCAGATGGCATCCGCATTCGAAGGAGAAATCCAGAACTCAACTGTGCGTGTCGAGCTGCGACTTTGGCCTCAAAGATGCATGCTGATGAATCTTTCTGTTCTGCAGAGTGTACTCTACAACGCCTTACGATCCATCCATTTATGCTGCCGATGAAGCAAACAGGCTGACCTCAACGTCCCTTGAACCCCCGATGCCTGATGCGTACTCCGAGGATTTGTTTTTTGAAGACATGTCTCCTCGGGAACTCACCACGATGATCATGAACGGTCCACGGCCGCTTCGATTGCAGCCGAGACGGAGCGGCTTCCGTCGCATTGAAGACTCCTTTACTGGACAGGACTTCGTTGCGTGGCTGAAGGAGGAGTTTGTTGATATACCGGACAAGGCCACTGCACTTCTCATCGGGAATGAACTGGTGCAGAAAGGTATCATAGTGCCTTTGAATCCACCCAAAAGGCTGGTAGACGGGTAAGCCGAGCGTCGATGACCAATTCTCTGACGGTCCTTTACTGAGTCCTGCATCTAGGTACACCTTCTATCAAGTTGCCCCTGAGTACAGGGCAGGAGGTACCACATCGACCGCGCCTGCAGGTCACACATTGCTTGGCGACGATTCAGAAGCGATGCCATCTCCTTCATTCAACACGCAGTCGCAATCTGTCTCCTACGTTGACTACTCCGTTGAGAGCTCTTCTCATTCCTTCGCTCCAACTGTGCGGTACACGAAAGACGGACGTATCATTATTCCAATGTCCCATTCGATTCTCATCAATTTGGATCCACATCGCAAGTCGGATAGACGAGAAACAGCATTCCTACACTTTGATGCCGCGCACAACACCACGAACGGTTTCCATTTCCAGCTCGATTGGCTGGGTACTTCTAGGCTTGTCGAAGATCTTCTGTCAAGCTGGGCGCGGAACATGCAGAAGTATGGCTTGAAGCTAGTAGAGGAAAATATTCGGCAAGTCCAGGACATAGCCTTTGACAACCCCCTTCAAGGTATGTAGAGTAATCCACGTATGCACCTCCAAAGCTGACTGAGCTTTCCCTCCTTAGCCCCGGAGTACATCCCCTTAATCATACCTCCTCCGGAAATGCCAGAGCTGGAAGATGTAAGGAGACTTGGACGGAATCTTTCCTTCTACGCACTGACAGATTGTGTCCGACAGATTCTGAGCAAGTCAGTAGTTGCCAAGGACTACTTTGAAACTCAGCTCTTGCGGGATTTAGGCTATGTACTCGATGTTGAGGCCGACACTAATTTCCCTCCGAATGTATATCTTGAATACTCATACCTCAAGAGTCCCTTCGATTATAGCCAGTTCATCCACAAGAGTGGCAGCTGTTTCGTGCAGGTCCTTGGCGGCGGAAGAGGCTACCTTTTCCTGAAGAACAGACTCTTTTTATCCCATCGACAGCAGAAACGTACAAACAAGGCGACTAGCAGTAGCACGACCGCAGGTGGCACTGCGCCATCAACAGCTTCATTGACGGCATCCATGCTGATGCAAGGTACCGGAAGCTATCTCACTCGTACGCAGTCGTACTATCAAGCACAACAGCAAAATCAAGAGCTCACCGAGCCACAAGCGCTCAAACGACAACTGCAGGAGGTCTGCTCGAGCCCGGATGAGCTTAACATGCGATGGGAGAATATGATGAATGCAGTATTGATGATAGCAGCTGGTAATGCGGGTTTGAGCGCTACAAGTTCCACAGGCGCACCGAGCAGTACGATAGCTCCTAGCGAGCCTTACTCGCTTCGGAGTGGAGGGCGGGGCCCATTCAGATCTCTGGAGCCCACACCCGCAGATCATCCTCTCCCAGCGTCACTGCCACCGTCTTCTTTACCTACCTCTTCCTTACCGCCTTCCACGCTGAAAGGCGAAGTGTACACAACGGGTCCACAATAAGTCAGTTGCGATGTTGGATGTTGATGTAGCACTATGTGAGGCCAAGAAGTCACTTTAAAGTAATTCTAGGAAAGCAGTAATGAGCGAAGTCGAGCAAACGCCGGCAGGCTTTTACTGAAACATGAGCAATTTTTGTTTCTGATTGCAAAGTGTTATCGTACAAAGACGTATTATACTGATCACACGAAAGGACTATTGCTCTTCCTGTGCGACAATGGGCCACCAATCCTAATGAAACAGCCTGGGCAGTAGACTACAAAGGATCTACAAAATCAGAAAGGTGTAATGAATGCGAAGATAGATCGAAAACGCTCTAAGCTTCCTGCTGCATGAATGTGTTCAAACTCCGAGGGTTGATGGGGAGAATTCTTCTATTGGTAATCGTGTATCTTACATGGTGGGATGGCTGCTGATTCTTCCATGTCGTATAAGTGCATCTTTTCTGCTAAAGCTCTTCTTGCAAGTGATACAGGCCCATTTCGTCTTGTCGGCTTGACCAGAATGAACAGTTTCCATATGTCTCGCTTGATCATAAGGTCTCCTAAACTTGACAGGGCATCTTTCACCAGTTTTAGGATCGACATAATCACAGGAGATATTGCCTGATCCAGGTGGTGCTGCGTTGCTCTTCCTCTTCTTGGATGGACCTGGTGTTCCAGATGAGCTATCGGGTGATCCGACGCTGTAGTCACCTAGTAGGCCTGAGAAGTCGAATGTTCCATTGGCATTGACGGAGGCTAGAGCGGCAGCAGCTGTAGTAGGTGAAGCTGCACGTAGAGCCTCTGCTTCAGCAGGCGTAAGGGAGGCTTTCGCGCCACTCTTTCTGCCCCTCTTGTTGCCACCCTTCTTCTTGCGTCCATATGAATCATCAGATTCTTCAGCGACCCATTCATCTCCGTCATCATCGTCATCCGAATCATCTGATTCGTCTCCTCCAGGAACTCCACCAGCACCAAGGTTGGCAGAAGGTGGAAGAGCTCCTCCAGCTACAAGACCACCAGCAATACCCGAACCTTTAGGTACAAAGCCTTGGTATTCATATTCTTCGGTGTGGTCTTTCTGTTGAGCTTGTGCTAGCTCCCTAGCTGCAGAAGCAGATTTCCTCTTTGGCATTCCTCTAGAATTGAATTGAGGTTTTGAATCGTCATCTTCTTCACCTTCAGCATCCAGTAAATCATTGATTCCACCCATTGCAGGCACACCAACATTATTGTTGTTGCTGCCATAAGCGCCAAAGTTGAATGCGCCACCGTACTGACCACCTTGTAATGCTCTAGCTTCAGCAGCCATAGCTTTATTTCTACCTGTTCCATTATTAGAAGTAGTAGAATTGGATCGAGACAGACTTCCTCTCGAGCCAGATTTGCCTCCTTTGATTCTCTTGCGCGACGAAGTAGAAGCATCAGGAGAATTGCCAGCTGGAGGAGGTGGACCAAAGTGTTGTTCGAAGGAGAAATCACCAAGGACAGAAGTACCACCTGGAGCAGCAAAGGGAGGCAGGCCACCTGCTTGTTGCTGTTGACCTGGTTGAGCATTGAAATTGCCATAGCTGTTATTTCCATTCTGTCCTTGTCCTTGTTGCTGTCCATTTCCACCAGTCCAATTGCCATTCTGGAATCCCATGACAGCAGCTGCAGCAGCTGCAGCTTTAGCATTTTCTTCAGCTTGCAAAGAAGCTAGTATAGCCTGATGGGAGAAGAATGAACCATCATTGAATGCTAAGGGAGCAGGTGCAGATTGATAATTTGGCAAAGGAGGAAGGGAAGATTGACCAGCTGAAGGAGTACCAACGTTCGAAGTAGCTAGTGATGTATTAGATTGAGGTACTTGAATGTCAGTAGAGGAAGAAGAGGAGGATGCATTGTTTGCCCCAGTAGGAGGAGGGTGAGCCATGAAACCTTGATAGGCAGCTTGTCTAGCTGCATTTTGTTGTTGAACAGTCATAGGCTGAGGAGCAGGTTGTGTCTGCAACTGTCTCTGCTGAGGTGAGCCTTGATTGCTTCCGCCCATTTGTTGATGCATTCCTCGTTGCTGCTGCTGCTGCTGCTGCTGTTGATTCGGTAATGATTGACCTCCTCTATTCTGCTGTGGTGATCCTTGATGAGATAATGATCGTTGACCGCCCAAAGCTGCAAGTAGTTGAGCTTCAGTAGCATCGCCATATTGACCAGGTGGAGGAGGTTGTTGAGGCTGAGCTTGGAATGAATTCTGCTGTTGTTGCTGCTGCATGGGCTGTTGTGGAGGTGGCATCTGAGGTAAGTTCATCTGAGGAACTTGAATATCCCCACGCTGCTGAGGCTGTGGTGGTAGCTTGAACTGCTGGTGTTGCTGTGGCGATCCATGTTGTTGTTGATTGCTAGAGGGTTGCATCTGCATATGTTGCTGTCTTGGTGAACCTTGTTGCATTGAAGATGATTGACGTCCATTGTTTCCACCATTGGTCGACCGCTTGAGTATGTCATCATAGTCATTGAAAGCAGCTTTAGGTGATAACAGCTGATTAGGACCAGGGGTTCTGATCATTCCATCGCCTGTATTCTTCAAGAAAGAAGGTTGTCCAGCTCGAGGTGTAGGTCTGTTATGCTGGGACGAGTCGGTAGATAGACCAAGTGATGGGTCCAGTGCGATGTTATTATTGTTATTGTTGCTGTTATGGCTGTTCGCAGAGGAAGAAGAAAGAGGTTTGCTGCTCATGTCCGATGATCCATTCGTTGCAGCGGCAACAGAGGAAGAAGCTGGATCGGCTCCAATGTGAGGCTTTACGTCCTGTGGATTCGCAAAGCGAGATGGTGAGGTCGGAACTGGAGTACTAGCTGTTTTAGGGAAGCATACTGGTCCAGATGCGTTTTCAACTTTAGTTTGTAAGCTGGAATGAAAAGACAGAGAAGAGAGGGAGGGGGAGGCGCATGGTCAGCTTAATGGACGAGACGATGGAAGCAGGAAAGAAGAGGAAGAGGAAGAAGGAGGATTTCGAGATGACCTACCCATTCAGATCTTTGTTCTCGGATGCACTACCACCGTATTCCTTCTGGACAGTAGCAGGTTCCTGATGATCGCGCAAGTCATACGAGCAAGCATCCTTCATGCCGCTTTTGGAGTTGACATTGAAAGCGCCACTCTCGGTTGTGACGATGGCCGGATTGTTGCTGTTGTTGTTTGCCATGTTAGATAAAGAAATAGACTTCCTCCTTCTCTTCTTGCTTGTCGTTGCTGTTGTTCTTTGCTGCTGATGTTGCTCTTTGTGGTTCCCGTTCTCAACTAAAAGCTGCGGAGATGTCGATGACGCAGATGATGATGAAGAGGAGGGAGAGGCGAGATCACCGGCTGATGAGGGAGGAGAGTAGAAGGGAAGCGGATCGTATGAGGAAGTGCTGGCTATGGGTTGTTGACTATCTTGCTCTTCTATCCCTAATCCCTGGTTGCTGTGTATCCAGCTGTCAATGGATGGAAAGAGCGCTGCTGATGAAGCAAGGTTGGAGGATGAGTTCGAGTTGCCTCTTCCAGGCGATGGAGGGGATGAATACGAGTATGAGGGGAGCAGGAAGTCAGATGATGATACCAAGTCACCACCACCTAGCAGTGAGAAGTCTCTAGTGTCCTCTCTCTGTGTCTTTGCCGGTAAGGATGTCGCTCTTAAAGCACCTTCTTCTGGACCGCCGCCGTCTATCGAGGCCTGTGGAGGGCTGAGCCAGAGATCTGAAGCGTCTACACCTGCAATGAACGGATTGCGAGAGGTCGTAGATGCCTGTCTTCGCAGTAGTCTGTTGTTTCTGTATGAGAATGGGCTGCGTTGCATGCACTGTTGCTGTTTGTTGTCTGAAGTGGCCATGGTTAGTATGTGTGTGTGTTGGATTGCGAAAGAAGTGAGAGAGAGAAAGGTGCAGAGAGAAGAGAGACGCGGGAGCGGGATGAGAGGGCGAGGGCGATGATGGGAAGCTGACTAACCGGAGAGCAGTACCAGAGTAGAGTCAGGTAGTATCTATAACCCACTATTCTCGCTTCACTGAATATAGTTCCTGCCTTTCCACTCGAAGGTGTTGGAGTGGTGGCAAGCGCGAGTCTTTCAAAAAGCAAGATGCAGAAAAGCGTGTGAGGAGCTGGAGTGATGCTGGAATTGAAGCAAGGCCCCAGCTATGCGACTGCAGCACCACCACTCTCTCTCCAGCACAGTCAGTCAGTGCCCAACCTTCCCAGCCATGCCCACATGCACTATCTTCAAGCCAGTGCCACCATCCCAGCGCCACCCTCACGGCAAATGCTCTTCGCCACTGCTGCTCCAATAGCCGGAGGGAAGCAATGGATGGCAAATGCCCTAGTATCTTGTCCAATGCATTCTTCCTCACTGCTGCTACTCCGAACTTGCCTGGACCCATTTACGTTTCATTGCCCTGCTGGCTCTCGCGTTCGGCGATCTCATTGGCTGAAAATGCTCGACCTCCAATGCGCCTACTGCTGCCGTGTGCATACTCTGGAGAATATGTACTGGATTTCTAACTCTTACCATAGGAAAAGCCTCTCTCCTCGATATTGGCACAGGCTATGTATATCTGTCGACACTCAAGAAAATATTACAATGCTGGAATTCCTGTACCTTCCATATGTGTGTAAGCTTTCCGGAGTCCGAAGGTCACATTATTGTGCTACTCTCAAACTGATATTATTGCACCACTGCAATGCACTGCCCTGCACTGCACTGCCTCTGTCGATGGCTGAATTGATATGAAAGAAACTTGAATTTCATTTCTATAATTTCATTTCTACAAATACAATTGTCCGCAAGTGAAGCATAAAAGCATTCACTGACGGCCCTTGCCCGACCCACTTCCCTCCGCCAGCCTACTTTACATTGTGCCGCTGGTCAAGCACGAAATAGGAGGAGAAATAACTATGTAGGAAAGGAGAAATGACTATATAAAAAAGAAATGACTATCTATGCATGACACATTGAAAAGGTACAAGTGGCCTCCATCAGAATATACATCTCAATGACATTTTTGTCATTGAGAGTACTCATCATGTGAAGGGAAGGGAAGGGAAGGGAAGGGAAGGGAAGGGAAGGGAAGGGAGGGGGAGGGAAGAGGAGGAAAGAGAAGAGAAGAGAAGAGTAGAGTGGAGTAGGGGAGGGAAGGGGGGAGGAGGGAAAAAACCAAGTAAAAAAAAAAAGATATAAAGAATAGAAAACGAAAAGGGTGTAGGAGACCTACCCGCTTATCAGTGGACGAAATGCCCCGGCAGCACAACACATTGCTAAGCCGGAACTTCACCAGCAGGGGGACGCCGTACGCATCGTCCCCCTACCAGCTCAGTTACCGGCTTCGCTGAGAGGAATTATTAAAGAAAAGACTTACCGCCGTGGTATCTTGAAGTCTTAACCTGTCCTCTCATGTGTAGGCCATCAGGGTATATCGATACTTCAAAGCGGGCATCTCTCCTACGGTAAGGAGGAAGACAAGAGACGAAAGACGAAAGACAGAGAGAAGTAGGCAGGAGCAAAGTCCCCACATGACCTACGTCAGGCCAAGCTATCGCCCGTCAAGACATACTTGAAAGGTTCAGGCCGTCGTTACGATGACTTGGCACGTTGAACACGGACTGCATGTGACGATCACTTTGGACGTTGAACACGGACTGCATGTGACGATATCTATTCTAGAACATCTCTGGCATAGCCTCAGCTGACTCTATTTAGAGTTGCAGACTAGAATGCGACCCACTCCTTCACTTTGCCGGTCGGGAGTGAGGTTTTCAACACTGCAAAAGGGGCCTCTGTCGGATCACTTCCAGAAACATTCGAACACATGTGTAACCATGCGTGCAGTGCAAAAGCAACACTTCTTGTGAAGAGAGTCTGGTTAGGGTGTGTTAAGATCGTCTTCGTCGCGATGCCGAGGAGTTCTAGACTGGACGTGAGCCCCGATCTATCACTATCTCTGGTCCTGCTGGAAGAAGTCATCCAGGCCACGCTTAAGCTCTGTGAAGTAAAACCTCTGGTATTCAGCACCGGCAGCGCATGTGCGTGTGCCGGGCGTGCGTCATGGCAACATTCGACGCCACGGTCAAAGGCAGGGTATAGCAAGTGAAGAGATTTTTTGCAGCATTTGCAAAACGTAGATCTCCTCGTAGACAGGCTGGTATGAACAGGGTGTGTCGTATGTAAGAAAGAAGCAGTGTCTAGCAAGTGCAGATTCTTTCAAAACAATCCTCCCGAGCGTAGGCTTGCAATTAGATCAAGATGATCATGATAAATGAAACGAGAAAAGCCGCGCACGAGTTGCTCAAGCAAATACATGAGTGCCTTATTCTTCTCATCACCTTCTGCCATATCCTTCAGTCGGGAAATTGAAAAGTCACCTTGTCCTTTGTCATTCTTGTCTTTATCTGTAGTTTTCTTCGCGGCAATCTCCTTCGACTGACCATTTCCTTGAGCATTCTGCACAAAGTGTTCATTCACTTTGTCATCATCCATCGCTCCGATTTTTCCCATGTACTGTGCTACTTGACTTTGCTTCAATGCGTCTCCTTCCGCTAAAGTCTGCATGTATAGTCTAAGAACCGATCTCAAGAGGTAGTCTCTAGCCCAATGATTCTCGGTGATGCACCTCATTTTCCTTGGAATTGATTTGAGTGTTGCTTTCTCCATGTTCAAATATTCCATAGCTTGGCGACCAGTGATGACTTGATAAGGACCAGGTTTAAGCTGGCAAGGTTCGCAGACCACAATCCATCGAGGTCTTTTTTCCAATAACAAGCCAAGTTTAGCAGAGGTAGTCTTGAAGCACATGGCACATTTCTTCCGGATGAGCTTCATGTAAGTCTCTTGCCAAGTTTTACATTTAGGAGTTTTCTGCTTTGCTCCCATCTTGAGACATCGTCGCTTCCAGGCTTCATCTGCTTTTACACCCATTGTGAGAGTTGCATGCCAATGCTTGTTTACTTGCATCAAGCTGAGAAGAGTGAATGGATCTGTGTCGAAGTAATCAATGATTTCTCTGCGTAGTTCGGCAGGCAGCTTTGGGTGATGGAAATCGTATACGTTAGCTGCCGTAACATTGGGCGGAAGATGTGAAAGTAAGAAAGGTGACGCACTTTATCAAGCAATGACGCTGACATGAGCCAGAACAGGAGGATCGTCTGGAGTATTCTCCACTTCTTCTGCTTCTTCGGGTACCACCATCTGTTTCTTCTTCGAAGTAAGAGAGTGTCGCGCACCGGTCTTCTGACGCTTGAAATTGCGTAGAGTCTGCTCGTCATCAGGAGGACCCTTCACATCGCGTTCATCTGCATGCACATGCTCGCTGATGTGTTCATTACTGTGAGCAAGCTTCTTGGAAGTGCTCTCAATCGCTGCTCTTGCTGCTATGGCAGCCTTGCGCTGTGTTGATGTGTGATATCGATGGTAGACAGTGGAGAAACATCAGTAGAGCAACAAGAGCAGGGGCGAGACAGCGAAGGAGACTCACGCGGCCGCATAGCAGTTAGTTGAAGTACAGTATCGAGATCGTGCGAACTACTTTTCTGTGCTTCTGATGTTTCGTAAGATAGCTGTGAAATGGACGAAAGCAAAGCGTAATGAGCGGGCGAGGGCGAAAAGCGCTGATCAACCCATCGGTTCGGTTTGCGGGCAACCAGCCTGTTCACGCGAATCATAGTACCTCCGAATAATCCAAGGAAAGCTGTCTGCTGTATTCTTGCGTAGATTCCTCCCGGAACATGGTCGTATAGTGGTCTGGATTTCGCCCTTCTTCAGTATTGCCATGCGAACGTGACCTGGCCGCATGCGTGAAGATCCGAAAGGCGGGCTTCATGTCATTGACTGGCATCAAATACGAGAAGGTTAAAGTCTTCTTCATCATGACGAAGCTTCAGTTGGCAGTCAGAAGAAGAAGGAGAGAAAACCTGGCGCACTTTGAAAAGTTTCACTCTTCTCAGAGAAGCTTCAATTCCTCAGGGTGGGTCTGTGAGCCATGTAGATTCACCCAAGTTGAATCACGTATCGGTCAGCCATTCGGAGCCAAGGTGAGTAAGGTGAGTCTGGTATTGGTCTCCTGGGCTACCTGTTCAATGCAATGACCCTTGAAGCATAGCACAGAGCCCAGCGGGCGGCAGTGTTCAGCAAGGGAAATCCTTTGCACCAATTCTGAGCATGGACTTAGCCAAATATAGAAAATTCTATGGAGAGACCGGACTTGATGTACAGAGAAGAAGCAATGTGAGCGTGTTTGTGTTCTTTCTGATCAGCTCGTGATGATGGTCCTGTTTAGCTAATTCCTACTCTTCCTCCTGCTGCTCGCTGGTAGTGACCTTCTCTTGCTCCTTCATGTCTCCCTCCGCAGTCATCGAAGCCGCTTCTTTCTCCCCTTTTTCAGAACTTTCACCATCACCGCTCTCATCCTGGCCTTTCTTCCCCTCCTCTTCCTGTCTCTTTGTCTCTTCAAGCCGCTTCTTCTCAGCTTCAATCCGCTTTAGCTTTCCGGAAAGCCTAACGACAGTGCTCGCCAAGTAGTCTCTGACCCAATACTCATCATCTACTTTCCTCCACTTGGACTTCAATCTTCGTAGGATATGTTCCGGCACTCCATAGTGCTGTATAGCCCGCTGTTCTGTGACGACTCTGTAGGGACCGCTCTCGAATTGACAAGGTTCGCAGACTACGATCCAGCTAGGTCCCTTTTCAAGCAATAAACCAAGTTTAGCAGTAGTGTTCTTGAAACACCCGGCACATTTCTTCTTGATGATCTTCATATAGGTTTCTTGCCAGGTCTTACATTTTGGGGATTTGTGTTTGGATCCCATCTTGAGACAGCGTCGCTTCCAGTCTGCGTCTGCTCTTTCGCCTAGGGTGAGAGTAGAGTACCAGTGCTTACTGACTTGCATCAGACTGCATATAGTCAAGGGATCGGTATCGAAGTAACTTAGTATTTCCTTCCGTAGCTCGGCGGGGAGCTGAGTGTCGGTGAAGATAACCACTGTAAGTTCCGGGGTGCAGTAGTCAGCTGGTGCGAGCATGCTTGACTGACCTTATCAAGCAAAGATGGGTTCTCAATGACTACAACCGAGTCATCGACTTGAACACTGTCTACTTCTTTTTCATGTTGTACCTTTTGCTTCTTTGCAGTACTACTGAAGGACCGTGCACCGACCTTTCGCCGCTTGAAATCCAGCAGAGTCGGTTGTCCGGGCTCGAATGCAGTCTCATCATATTGGACAGATTTAGCGGATGTTATTGCTTCTTCAGGAGTGTCTTCAAGCTGTTTAGAGACGCTTTCGATAGCTGCCTTTGCTGCTATGGCGGCCTTGCGCTCTGGGCAGCCATAAAATGGTAGATGCTGAGGAACACAATGAAAGAACAGCAGGCCCGGGAGTAGGAAGCAAGACTTACGAGGTCGCATTGCTAATAGTGTAGAGTATCAAGGCTGACCGATGTGGTTGTTATGGAGTCGGCGTAGCCTGAAGAGGTTGGACAAGGTCATAAGGAACGGACTGAGCGCTCCATGAGAAGGAACCTGAACCGGCCCCTGTAATTCGGCTCGGTTCGCGGGATCAAGCACGCTGGTATCAAGACTGGCATTGCAACCAAGACGCCATCATTTCCATCTAAGTCAAGCCCCATCTCCATGTTGCAAGGTATCAAGTTCTTCAACCCGCGATCCTCTTCAGCCCCGGCCTGCGAACATGGGCACCCTGCGGAATGACCTGCCTTGGTGCCACCGCTTCGTTTGACGGCAGAAGATCGTACGTAAATTTTCATCATATTAGAGCTATTCAAAGCATGATTCGGTCGGTATGAGGACAGAATCACGGGATTTTCGAAGATTTCGCCAAGTCAGGCGCATGTTGAGGGTGGGTTTGTACTTGCTGATGATTTGGACTGCGAGAAACGACACACAGCGGATACTGCAACGAAAGCTTCCGCTACGCGCACATCCCGAAGAAGAATACAACGGTTTTATGAATTCTGCTGCCACTATACTCTTCATCTCCTTGTTCCTGACCGCTGCTGACCGTGAACTTCAGTCTCAATTCCTGCTATATACTGCCTTTCAACCTCTTCCTCCTCTCTTTTTGCCTCTCAAGATCTCAAGATCGCTGATTAGTAGAATCCTGTGAGAGCCTGAGACATCTCCAAGCTGATCTTGTGCTGCTGAAGCTTGCTTGGGCTCTGTCATGTCCAGCGGTGCGGGCGACACAAAGTGAAGATGTTAGCAATGGGTTAGGAGCCAAGATGGGAGGTAGTAGACTTACGAGTGGTATCATCCTGCCGTTGTTGAATTTTAGATAGTATTGTGCGCTTGGTATGCTACTCATTTCTGTAGTGGTAAGTCGATATGAGACGAAATACGCAGAAGGACAAGACTCGGGCGGTCAGTAGGTGCAGTGCTGCTCCGGACCGATGCCTTTCGGT
This sequence comes from Cystobasidium sp. 2NF920, assembly GCA_023628255.1. Taxonomy (NCBI): domain Eukaryota; kingdom Fungi; phylum Basidiomycota; class Cystobasidiomycetes; order Cystobasidiales; family Cystobasidiaceae; genus Cystobasidium; species Cystobasidium sp. 2NF920. The sequence continues at coordinate 331,559 of JAMALA010000006.1, forward strand.
TCAATTCCCTGCTATTCAGCGTGACCACAACCATGCAAGTCAGTTGCACTGTGGGGGCTTTTAAGTTGTGTCAGTATCGACCCGAGCCATCTTGCTCGTTCCGCCTGCAAGAGGCCGTCACGGTTGTGCTTGCCGGGTGTTGCCGACAACTCGAAGAATTCTCCACGGAGATGACAGGGCGTTTTCTGGAATTTGTAACGTGAAGGCATTGTTTCAACAGCGGGTGAGTTTCGCACTGTAAGGCAGGATGTTGGCGCGAAAGAAAGCAGGAGTTGGTCCGGCCCAATGAAGAAAAGCTGTGAGCTTGAGGGTGGGACTTTATGAGTATACACCAAGAATACGACTCCGTTGCATTTGCCGCACTCCCTCCTTACCTTCTTGCCGACTATCAATGTCCAACGAGAAACATTATATCTACCGTGCTTAGCTTGACCCCGTTCGCAACAGTGACCAGCTCTGACTATATGTCTGTGATCCAGCAGAATCCGAGTATTGGTCCGGCCATCAACGTCTCATCGTTCGCGAAAATGGCACGTTCGACAGAATAATGAAATCTCTTACTGCATGGTATGCTTTTCTGGTAGTATACATCTGTTCTCTCTTTCGAAAAATCAGTGGAGTAGGTGTATTTTAGACGAACGTATCCCTCTCTCTCGTCGCACGCCCTTATGAACCCCGTTTTAAGCAGTCATCCAGCGAATCCCTCGGAACTACTAACTTCGTCAATCCTGTCGAGTACTCGGTAGTACACGGTGTTTTTCTCCAGGACGACGGTATGTATAGGTGCCTATCTCAGCATTCAGGGCCCGTTGGCTGAGATACCAGGGGGTCTCAGATGATTACGACCCGGACGAGCACGATGTACTACACGAATCCTTCGGGCTGAAGGATACATCGCCAGACCGCTGGCGCAAACTTATCAATCAGATAAACGACCTCAATGAGTCTTCCGATGATCAGACAGCGTACAAGCTGATCTTCATCGCTCGACACGGTGAAGGCGTACATAACTTGGCAGAAGCAAAGTACGGAACACCAGCTTGGAATGCGTACTGGTCACATTTATATGGTGATGGTGTACTCGTATGGGGTCCAGATCCAGCCTTGACCGATCTGGGCGTAGTTCAGGCCGAAGATGTCAACGCTACCTGGAAGAAGGAAATCAATTCAAGCATACCGCTACCTTCTTCTTTCTATTCTAGTCCGCTGCAGAGAGCGACGAATACCCTTGAAATAACATGGCAGGACATTCAGCTGAGCAAAGGCATCGTACCTCTGATAATGGAAGACTGGCGGGAAACGTGAGCATCGGCTTGACCATGCCTACTTGCTTACAGCCATGAGCGAGAGCTGAAGTTGTCATTGTATACTATCACCAGTATCGGTACGCATACATGCGATGAACGATCTACACGTACCCAAATATCAAAACTCCATCCAGGATGGCACTTCAACGCCAACTTCACGGAAGCAGATGAGCTGTACAGGCCTCCATATGAAGAAACCGATGCGGAACATGATCGCCGAACCCAAAGAGCGCTTGACTACATATTCTCAACTGATTCGAGCGCCTGCATCAGCATTACTGCGCATGGAGGCAGCATGTACGTCACGTATTCCATCACGATTGAGCTGCAAAAGCTGACAGGATTCGGACTTTAGTCACTCCTTCTTCAGTGTCACTGGCCATCATCAATTTCAGCCTCATCCAAGTGGTGTAGTGCCCGTGCTGATCAAAGCTGAAGGGTATGCCGCATCTTTTAGCAAGATGGCTAATATCTGCTTAGACTGATTATGGGCACATCGCAGGTTATCGGACGCGATGCAGTACCGGTATATGGATGAGAAAGTGTAACATCTAAATTTCGAAGTTGGAATTTCATCCTTGGCTGTAACAGTACTGTACAACGACCAACTGCAATCACCCAAACTACTTCAGCGGAACAGCGACTATCTCAAACAAAGAACGACAAAGGAGTTTCTGTGGGCTATTCTGAAGGTTGCGTGTACAAGCTTGAATAGGTAGTGTTTTGCGGAGTACATGGCATGCTATCGACCAGCGACAGGAGCACTCGCACTTTCGACAAATTCATATGCATTGTCTCGTGCGATGCGCTGTATCGTACTGATTTTACGATTGTCGAACATGACTCCGAAGAAAGTGTCTGCGCTCGCTAGGAGTTCAGGTCGGAAAGTAGTGATGATGAATTGAGCCGAGTCTGATAGAGATCGTATCATTGCTGCGCGGGTAGACATCAGCATGCATGCTACAGGTGTTGTAACTAGGCTCAAACTCACATGCTACGGCCGTGCGCCTATCTGCATCCAGATTGGCATCGATCTCATCGAAGAGATAGAAAGGTGCAGGATCACACTTTTGGATGGAGAAGATCAAAGCGAGAGCGACGAGCGATTTCTGACCACCAGACAGCTGCTGTATACGCAGGCCTTCATCTGACTTCGAGTTGAATGAAACCTTGATGCTAATTCCGGTATAGGCTTCTATCGCTCCCGCTTTCTGCTTGCCTTTTGCTTTCGCTTTCCTGGATGCTTTAGCCTTTGCAGCTGCTTTTTTGCTTCGGCCGTTAGCTTTCGCTTGCGCTTTGGTCTTTTTGCGCTTCTTCTTGGCCTGCGTATCATCGTCTTCATCCACATCCATGCCATCATCATCTTCGTCGAGACCCTCATCCTCCTCATGGTCCTCTTCGTCCTCCTCCTCCTGTTCGAGTACAGCTTCCTCCTCACTTTCATCCTCGTCATCAACTCTTCTCTGCATGATGAGTCTGCCACGTCCAGAAGGAACCAAAGTTTCAAAGACTTCGACGAAGTTCTTCGAAACCTGCTTGAATGTCCGCTCGATAGCTTCGTCTTTCCTCATGTCGAGATGTTCTATAAGTTCGCGGATACTCTCCTCACTCTTTGTCAATTCTTCTCTGCGGCTAGCGAGGTCTTCTCGTTGCGTGGTAAATTCGTTGAACTGGTCGAATGCGCGCTTGTTGACGCCGCTGAACTTCTTTAGCTTCTCGTTGGCGGCGTGCAAGTCTTTGTAAAGCTGTGAAGCGGGATGAAAAGTGTTAGGATGCGCAGTGAAATCTAATGGCAGATGGTCGAACTTGCCTTCTTCAGGTCCACTTTTTTCTTGTGCTTCTCGAAGGCTTCAGTAGGAAGAGCACCCAGCTCTCTAACCTTCTTTGTATTCTCGTCCTTTCTTGCTAGAAGTATCTGTCGCTTCGCGAGGTATCTTTCGACATTCTTCTGTTGCTTTGCAAAGCCACGCCCTTCTTCAGTCTGTTTCGATTGCAGTGCCTCAAGTTCTTTCTCCTTTTTAAGGATAGATTGTGTTATTTGATCAAGTCGCTTCTCGACGTCCTTGATTTGTTCGTCGAAGTTGGCGATGGATTTCCTTAGAGCGTCCAGCGACGCCCTCCGAGTCACCAGCTCGTTTTCTGTCTGCGTGGGACCATCTCCTCCCACTTCGGCCATAGCATCGATCTTTCGCTTGATCTCAGTGCGCTTCCGGCGCAGATTCTGACCTAGCTGAATCTCAATTGAACTCTTCTTTGAAGCGAGCTATGGAGAGAAGCCAGTCAGCATGTTATACACCCTGTGTCCCATCAGGAAACAGCCTTACAGCTTGTCTATCCTTCGAGAACGCCATCAAATCCTTCTTGTGCTTCTGAAGCTCATTAGCAAGCCTAGTAAGCGTAGCGGCTTCTTCCTCGCTCAGTGCACCCGACATCGGCGTTCGCAATTCCTCTTCCTGAGCAGCAATCTCGATTTTCAGCTGCGAGATGTGCGTAGCCAATTCACTCTGTTGCTCCATCAAAGCTGTAATCTTCGCTTTCGTCTGTTCGATCTCTCGTTGCACGCTGGCAATCTGAGCATTAAGCGGCTCCCTAGCTCCAGAAGCCTGGTTGAATCTTCGTTCAGTAATGCTGATCTCTCCGTTGAGCTTTGTAATATCCTGATCAAGTTGGATTTGTGCTCGTTTCGTCTGCTTTTGCTTGTCATGATCAGCATCGTATTTGTTCTGCCAATGGCGGAGGTTCTTGACTGAATCTAAGCGAGACCGCTTCGCATCGTAGAAGCCTCCCGTTAGAGCACCTTTCTTGTCCTGCTTGTCTCCTTGTAACGTGATTGCTGTCAAGCCGTGACTCCTTGCATACACAGCACCTATGTGTAGATCGGGCACTATGATAGCCTTCCCAAAGACTTGCTGCATCGCGGGACGGTATCGTTCATCGAATTGCAGCTTGTTTATCCTACATCACGGTGCATTGCATAGTTGTAAGTTTAAGCGCGAGATCGTGCTGTTTAATTACTCACATGGGGACTGCTTCTTCTGCTTGCTCAGGATACCTAACATTCTGCGGGCGTAACCGATTCAAAGGCATAAAAGTTACCCTTCCACTCTTCTCCCTGACCATGACGTCCAGTATCCGCGAAGCCGTTTCGTCGGTGTCGACTACGATGTGGAACAGACTGCAAGGAGGACTGTAGGTCAGTAACTGATTGTATGCCTTCCGAAATCCGTTGGGTACTGACCTGGCGTTGGCAATATTCTCGACAGCCGTTTTGAAGCTGTCACCAGTCTCAAAGAGCGTATAAAGCGGTCCGTAGACGCCGTCCAGACGTAAGCGCCTTCCTATCTCGTCAACGGCTTCCAGGCCTCTTTGTGTAGCCTGCAGAGAAAATCTCAGCAATGACCCCCTCACTTGGTACACTCGAGTGACATGACAGAATATTCACCTGGTCCATCATTGATCTCAGACCATGCTCAGCCTTCTTCAACTCAGCAGCAGCATGCTGAACAGTTTGCTGAAGCTTCTCGTCTTCTTTCCAAGTTTCTTTACGCTTCTCGACCAGTTCAGCGCGTTTCGCATTCAATTCGCTCAATGAAGCAGAGTACTTCTTAGCTTCCTCTCGTCTCTGCTCAAGTGTCTCCGCTAATTCGACTTGTTGCTTCTTCCGATCCTCAAGAACTTGCTTGCTGTTCTCAATCTCATCAGCTACTTCCTCGAGCGCTTTCTCTCGTCCTTCAAGTGTGTTTTTCGAATTTCGTATTTGTGCATTGAGATACTTGTCCCGCTCTGATTGTGTACGGAACTGAGTAGCTCTCCCTTGCTTGGCGTACAGACTTTGCTGCTTGGCTTCTGCCTTTTCAATACGAGACTTCAAGTCCGATTCCTGTTCGAGGAGAGCCTGATATTTGGGCTCTATCTCTTCAAGTTCTTTTTCTTTCGCTGCAATTGAAGCTTCTAATTCGTCTAGATCAGCTTGCAAAGTTTCGCGTTGCTCTTCGTTGCGAGATGACGCATCTTCAAGATCTTTGATTATCAACTTCACTTGCGTCTTAGCTTTGATGGCTTCATTCTTGTCTGCTTCAATTTGTTCCTTTTCCAATTTTACCGCGTCAAGCTGTTCTTTCTGATCCTCGATGAACCGTTCAGCTTCCTGTTTGGTGGCAGAAACTATCAGCGTCGGATGGCACGAGAGCCGTACCAAAAGAGGGGTGTTACTGACTGAGATTTCGGCTTCCCTCGCCGCTGCCGTTGCCCGCATCTCCTCCGCTTGTCTTTGCTCGTTCAGGCGGTCATCATCGATCTGCGTACGAAAGTATCGTTTAGCTGTGAGAGAACTCCGTAGACGCAGAGAAAGAGTGTCTCGCCTGATCAAGAGCTTCTTTGACTTCTTCAAGATCACGTTGGTAGATGCAGTACTCGGTGCATCTTCTCTCCTTGTCGGCCACTTGAAACTCCTTCAATTCCTTCTTTTCCTCTTCCAGCTCTTCCAGTCTTTCATCGATGAACTCCAACAGCTCGTCAATCTTGAGTTGTTTCTGTTCTGTCTCATTCATGATTTTGATTGATTCAGTTTTTCTGTCTTCGTAAACCCTAGTACCAGCAATTTCCTTCAAGAGTTCCAATCTCTCCGAATCTTTCTGATTTGTCAAAGAGGTGATTCTTCCTTGTGGAACGATGAAGAAAGGATTACTCTTGCTGAATCCTGCTGATTCGAGCAAGCTCATCACTTCAGACTTAGTCGTGCTTTTCCTGTCTAGGGAATAATCATCTTTTTTAGCTCCGATAGTACGGCGAAGAATGACTTCGTTGCGTCCAGTAGGTATACGTCCATCGCTGTTGTCGAATACAATCTCGACATAGGCTGAAAAGGTAGCTATTGCGGATGATCCATCGTGCAGCAGTTCTTGACGCTCGGCGCGTGCTAGGGATGTGTATGCATCTGACAGTACGAAGCGGATGGCACTGAAGAAGTTGCTCTTGCCGGCACCATTACGTCCTACAACGATGTTGACCTTCTCACTGTAGTCAAAAACGAGTCAGCATGCTAGCAATGTACATACGAGCGGTTCCCAGGCGTCCCCGTCTTCGTATTGCAGAAGCCAGTTTACACTAACTGCTCGAAATTGAGAACTCACCTGAATGGATCAACGACGACGACATCACGGTAAGTCTTGAAGCCTTGGATGGTGAGCTTCTTGATGTGCATGATGAGCCAGCTGCCAGCCTGGCGTAGGCGTGCGGTGCGGTGTTGACTTGCTTCCGCTCGCCTTGAACGCGTCGAATGGTGGTGATCGACCAGAAGACAAGCTGCAGAACCAGAATCAGAGCAAAGGTGAAGCAAAGTGTGGATGCTCCTGAGTATTGACAACAATGGAGCTATGATGGCTGGAAGTCGCCAAGTTGACAACCTACTATCAGATATACCGAATCTTGGATGCTTGACGATTCCGCTATGCTTGCACGCACCTGGCTGCAGTGGCGGCGTCGACTACGACAGCAACAGCATGAGAAGCAAGAGGGCTCAACGCTGCGCTAGTGTGACCTGTGTTAATATCACTGCTTTCACTACTATTTCACCCTGCAGTATGAGCTGATCAGCGTCTTCTGACCCTTGGACCATATCTCGCGACACACGTCTTCTTCACCCCAATGCAGTGCGGGTCTCTATCTCGGCAGCTTTCACGAGCTATTGCCCAGCAGGTATGCTGGTGCGCGCGTAGCTTCAGTGCCATATCAAGGCATAGAGACTCCGTCAAGCCGCCAGAGGCTATCATAGACTCTTCGAGTTCGCGTATATTCCTATCGAGTCCTATTCGAGAAGGCAACAATGACAATGGAGAATCCAGACGCTACATACAAGCTCAAGTGACGGCGATTACACCTGTTCAACAGTCTGGATCGCCAGGTGACGATTTCAAGATAGAGCATCTGAGAGAGAAGCTGAAGAAGGTGGATCTGTGCAAGAGATACAACCTGCAACCGAGAGATGTGAGGCACAAGCTACAGTAATCGCACGTGACGGCGATCTGACGTCGTTCTGAACTGATTGTATGCTCTGACTTTCGTAACTTCAGCTTGGGGCACTCGAGGTAGACATAGTAAGTTGTCAAGTTCACAACCTTGACTTCTATTATTGTCTGAACTGTGAGGGTCGCCCAGGTTGGAAGAAGAGCGCAGATCTTCGTCAGGCCGGGCACAATCGTGTACGCAGCCGATGTCCGAGCAATCATAAGACGGGACAAGCTTTTACTATTCCAGAACAAGCAGAAGGAAGAAGACGACAAGGAAGACAAAGAAGAACGAGCACACGTGAAGGTCCAGGATGAAAAACACACCTCCTCTGAGCCGAGTGAAGCCAAACAAGAACCTGACTTGTCCGAGCAGGTAATGAAGGAAATGAGAAGAATAAGCTTGCAAGGAAGGCAAACTTTTGGAGACGGAGTAGCTGAAGAGAACCCTTTCGAGTTTATGTGGGTTACCAAACTGTTCTTACAGGGATCACCGTATTTCCGTCAGACTGACCCGTGCTGTCCTGTACCAGTGCGTTGGAAGCTTTGCTGGCCCAGACTGCTAAAGGACTCTTCAAGACTTCAGATAGTCTACAGGAGCGTTATGCTAATCTGATGGAGACGCTGAAAGTGTCAGACCAAATCCCGACTAGCGCCCTGCAGCAGATGCTAGAAATCAAAGGTGAGTAATTGACCTGCCTTACTGTCCTCGGCCTGGACGGCGTACTGATACATTTCTGGTAACGTATGCCCCCTTCAGACTCCGTTGAAGAGTTCAAGAGCACTTCTGAAGAGTTCAGACAAGCTGTTGCTGAGGTGTTACGCGAAGAAGGCGATATGGCACAGATGTACTTGACCGATATCCACAATGGGAAGCCACATACTGTGGGAGACGATGATGAGATTGAGTTGTTACTAGAAATGTGGGTACAATCAGACTACGTCTTGATATCTTCCAACCCCTAAGCAGCTTTACAGAACACTAAGCTTGTCCTTCTTTTCGGTGTGATATCAGGTATCGACATCATGCATATTCATTGACGGATCTAGCAACTACACTGCTCACCCGCTTACAGAGCATAACGAATCACGTCACTCTCCTTCTGTCAAGTACACGTAATCGACTCCTCAATCTCGAAATCACGATAGCTTTCACTACGCTAGGTACTTCCGTAGGTGGCCTGATAGGCGCGCTATTCGGTATGAACCTCACTTCAGGTCTGGAAGAGGCGCCTTACCTCTTTGCAGGTGTAAGTTTCCTTGCAATTGTTCTAGCGGCCATCATCGCCAGATGGGGCAGGAGAGCACTCAAGAGAGCTAGATCGGTCAAAGGCGAACAGGAAGGGTTATTGAAACAATCGTTGCCTGGCTTGCGGAGACGATTCGCGCGTGTACAAGCGCAGAAGACGATGCGGTAGGCAACGCTTGAGCGGCGTCGGCGGTGCGCTTCCTTCGTGGCTATGTCGGTTGTCAAACTGATAGCCCTTTGTTCTGGCACTTTATGTGTCCGTAATCGTCTTGTGGTATAGTCGGTCCCGTGTAGCGTCATATACCCCTCTAACGTAATGCGTACCTAGTGGAAAGTCAATAAGCTCTTGGATCAGTCGGTGTCATATGTCCATAGGTCCTGGTGCAAGCAATGACTTACATCCACACAGCATACAGCTCATCAGGGAATCCCTTCTGTTCATCTTTTCGAACAACAGTAAGTCCGGCTTTCTTGAAGATCTCCTCCCAGACAGCGGTCGATCTATATAGCGCACGATACAGGCCATTAGTCTCGAGAGCAATTCTTTTCAGGCGGTCATTGCCAGACCATACCTTGTCCAGGACTTATCTTGCTCGTCATACTCTCTTTCTTTGGCTGGGTGTGTAACATTCTCTTTCACTACTATTACTGAATCGGAACTTCTCAATGCCGACTTGCATTTCTTCAGGAAAGTGACTAGCTGCTCGTCTGATACTGTTTGCTTCGCGTCAGACATAGATATCACATAGGCAAGGAGAGAGGGATCTTACGATGTCCAAGACCCCATTGCGCCCAAATCACATCATATCCCGGTCTATCCTGTTCCTCCGTTCCCACACTCCCCACGCTTGTACTAGCTGTCGGATTGTTCGGATCAAAGTCTTGCAAGCTAGCTTGATAGAAAGTGCAGGCTTTAGGTTGAACATCAGGTCGTGCATTCTTGAGTGACTTCCAATCTCCAGCTGATGCGGCTCGGTGAGCTTCCTTGATGTAGTGTTCTACCGGTTCAACAAGGTGTACCTCGTCTATCAGCGGGAGCAGCGTATTCGCGCTGACTCTTCCAATGCCACAAGCAACATCTAATGCTCGTGTTCTCTGCCTTGTTGGTAGGGCACTATTGCCATTGCTGCCATTCGCGTATCCATTCAGACTGTTACTGTTGTTGTTCTTTCTGGCCTTCTTCGCTGCAGTGAAGACGGTGGACAACCGTTGCATCACGGTCAGGAGGAACATGCGACTTGATAGAGCGTCTAATTGTGAGAGGTGTCCGTATCCGCCCATCACACCATCGTTGCTTGCAGCTTGACTTGCCCAGTAGTCGATTCCACCCTGAAGGTCCGCATCTTGTTCTGGCTTTGGCGGCACGCTTGCTTCGTTGGACATGGCGGACACACAGTATGTAGCTTGAGAGAGTGTGTGTCTATATTGCGATCAATACTTGGCGTGTGCTGATGCGGATCTATCAAGCAAGCCCGTGTCTCCAGCTTGACCGAAGAAGTGAGGATGATCGAGACATGCATGCTTTCACGTAAAAAGTATGCTTTTCCGAAACAACCAATCCTTCATATTCAACAATCTATCCTATCTCAAATTAGCAATGGAAGGTCAAGCCGGTCCTTCAGTCACAATGGAGGGAATCGCAGATGCGACCAGCCAGTCCATGCAGGTTACTCCTCAGCCTGGCTCTGCTGTCAATGCAGCCACTTCAAGCACAACTGCTGCTGATGGCAAGGTGCCTTACGAAGATATGACCTCGAAGGACTACTGTAAGCCACCTTTATGACATGTGATGGCCAGTCTGTGCGCTTGCTGATTTGCTTTCTACTGTGCAGACGCTGACAGCTACAGGTACGCTTCCATTTTACATATCTGCAAGGCTTTCATCGATAGAGTGAAAGACTTGCAAATGTCGGATACATAGAAAAAGCTGACCATAACGAATATCATGAATCACCTACCACAGTCATTTCGGTAAGCTTGCGACCCTCGTTTACCTTCCCAAATCCCTCCTTTCACTTTTATTGTGTTCCGTCCAAAATTTCGTATCTGAAGGGCTGATTGATCGTATTCCATTATGCAGGCATCCACGAAGAAATGCTCAAGGATGAAGTCAGAACCCTCACTTATAGAAAATCAATGTGGGACAACAAGCATCTCTTCAAGGATAAAGTCGTCTTGGACGTCGGCTGTGGTACTGGTATCCTGTCGATGTTTGCCGCAAAAGCTGGAGCAAAGTTGGTTATCGGTGTATGTGCGACGTCCACTCAAGTAGCCCAAGCTCTTGGAGTATTGACCCAGTCCTCTCTGATCAGATTGACATGTCAAACATCATCGACCAAGCTAAGAAGATCATCGCCGCCAACGGTTTCGAAGACAGTGCGTGTTGCTTTCTCGCATACCGTAAACGCGATATTTAGCTAAGGGATCCCTCGTTCACTCGCAGCCATTACTTTGATTAAGGGAAAGATGGAAGAAGTAGAGCTACCAGTGCAGAAGGTGGACATTATCATCTCCGAGTGGATGGGCTATTTCCTGTGAGTGGCTATATCACGTGCCCAGGTGCTTGCCACCGAAAAGCAGGTTTCGCTGATGGCAGGTTGCCTTCCTGAACAATTTAGACTCTACGAATCCATGTTGGACAGTGTACTCTACGCTCGTGATAAGTACCTCAACCCGGGCGGCCTCATGTTCCCCGACCAAGCTACTATGTACCTAGCCGGTATTGAAGATGCAGACTACAAGGAAGAGAAGATTGGATGTGAGCCTCACCGTCATCATCTAACGCACTTATTCAGATCACAGCGGCTCAATCTCCCATCCCCTCTCTTTTGCGAATCAGTCTGGTCCGACGTCTATGGATTCGACTTCTCGTGCATCCAAGAAATCGCACTCAAGGAGCCTTTGGTAGATACCGTCGACCTCAAGGCTGTCGTCACGCAAGCATGCCCAATCAAGGTGAGATGCGAATGCATTCCTTACTGCCCCATATACTGCTCGTGAACTGATTTCATCTTTCATGCAGACCATCGACCTCTTGACTGTCACGAAAGAAGAACTCGCCTTTGTTGCACCGTTCACACTCAAGTCAACACGGAAAGACTGTAAGCCCTGCTTACACGAGGCGACACTTTCTTTTGCAAAGGAAAGAGATGCTGATAGGAATGGGTCTGTGTTTTTAAGACGTACACGCCATTCTTGGATGGTTCGACTGCGCTTTCCGAGCTTCGCATAAGCCTCTGACCTTCTCCACTGGTCCTCACGCCAAGTATACTCGTAAGCTGTTATTTCTTTGCTTCATCATACTACCGTCGTTGCTTACTGATCTATTTGTGCTCGGCTACAGACTGGAAGCAAACCGTCTTCTACCTTGGAGATGCCATCGCCGTTGATGTTAGTAACTCACTTGAATGTCGCCACACACTGCAGCTATACTGACTTATGTGTCTGTCTATACAACAGGAGGGAGACGAGATCACAGGTCAAATATCAGTCAAGCCAAATGAGCGCAACCCTCGTGATTTGGATATTGTCATTGATTACCGTGCCACTGGAGAGGCTGCACAGGGCGCTGCTGAAGTCAGGGAATACAGAATGTAGGTCGAGCCCTTTCTGCTGAGACTGTTAACAGATACTGACTATCTTAATGCTCTGCTGTGCAACTATACAGGGCATAGGGCGTGATTTCGTTTGACCGCTTCGACTGACGTACTCTTTCCGAATAATGTGTTGTTAAATGGTTGCCAGCAGACACGCCTTTGTATACCCATTTCTTGAATCCAAAAGATGCAAAGCACATCGTTTCTTTTATTATTTGTGGTGTGCTCTCTGTATTCCATCTTTGTAATGGTCGGCATCGCGTCTGGGTTACTTTCGCCACCGAGACTGACAGTATCGCTACTTCATGATGCGCTGCTTACAGCGCTTGTGCAGAACAGCAGATCGGACTGCAGAACGGATACTGTAGTGATACTGTTATTAAAGGCGCGAAAACATGTAACCGACGTAATCAAAATGGCGGCACCAAATTCACGCTTTGCATAGAACACTCCGCCATTCCAGAGCACAGACAGACCCGTCTCGTTTGCTCCAACCTCTATTCTTCCAAACCAAGAGTTGTCTAGACAAGATAGGACCCCATTCATTCTCAACAGAATGGGCGTCTCGTTCTCGTCGCTGTTCACGCGCCTGTCGAGCATGTTTGCAGGACAGAAAGAAGTGCGGATATTGATGCTTGGACTTGATGCGAGTGAGTGGATATTGCGATGGACAGTGAGGCAGTCAGACATTCGCGAGCTGATACGACTTATGCTATGATGAATAGGTGGGAAGACAACAATACTGTACAGACTTCAAATAGGCGAAGTCGTCTCTACCAACCCTACCATCGGCTTCAACGTCGAGACTTTAACATATAAGAACCTCAAGCTGCAGGTGTGGGATCTAGGTGGTCAAAGCAGTATACGGCCGTATTGTAGGTCGTTCTCGACTGTACAACATACCTACATTATGCCTGCTTGCTGACCTTTTCTACTGCTGTTGTGTACAGGGAAATGCTACTATGGTGAGCTCACTTTCCGACGAGCAACGCGCTCTGAAGAAGCCTTGGAGTTGCTCTCGGGCAGCTGAATAATCGAGGCGACAACCAAGGAAGAGAACAATCTTACTGATGTTTATATATCTAAATTCAAATGATGAATGCTACCAGGCTCAACGCAAGCAGTGATATACGTCGTCGACTCGGCGGACCGTGAACGCATACCGACGGCGCGAGCCGAATTGCTCGCTATGCTAGCGGAGGAAGAACTACAAGATTGCAAGCTTCTAGTATTTGCAAATAAGCAAGATCAACCGGATGCAATGTCCGCTGCTGAAGTCAGTGAAGCATTAGGATTAGATACGCTTAAAGGTAGGCAATGGACGATCATGAAGAGTTGCGCAATAAAGGGAGAAGGCCTGGAGGAGGGACTGGATTGGTGTGTCACTTACTCTTTGTCCATGCTCACTTGCTGCCAGCGAGCTGATACTTGCATTTCAACAGGCTTGTTACGCAGCTTGGTCAATCATAATATCCGGCTTTTCTCTATCATCCCACACACGCAACGAAGATACCTGATAGCACACCCAGAGCTCCAATCCAGCAAGACCGATAGACGTATTCGGTTAAGCATGCCAATGCCATGCTGTACACGAATAGCTCAAGGAGCTTCATAGGTCATAGATTCGCCTTACCTTGCTTGTTAGGCGCGTTACAGAGTCTTCTGGTCTCCTCGTCATTATCAATATGTACATTACGTTGCAGAGTAGTACCCCTATTATGTCGTATTTCCCTTTAGCATTAGCGATGTAAGCAATGTACAACTATCATATAGCAAGTCCTGGCCTTTCAGATATGATATATCTGCAAGCTTGGTGCTCTAATATACGGCATTTGCCACCGTTACAGCTTGTGCTCTTGCTGACTCTTCAATATAGCAGCCATTCGAGACAAGAGAGACGAAGGGCTTCCAGCTATCAGCCATGGCTGACGCCGAGAGCTCGGAAGATGCTCGCAAGCGCATAATGAACGAGAAACGGATGGCAGGTGAGTTGCTTGATGTATACACAGTTCTGACGTCTCGATTGCCTTGTGCTTTCTGACCGTCGATGGAAAGGGCTTGTGGAGGACTGAAGCAGCAAGCACGGTGTGCAAATTAGATTGACTGAGACTCAATATGCTCATATAGTGAAGCAAAAGTATCGCGAGAAAGAAATCCAAAGTCGCATTTCAGCGGAAGCCAAGAACCAGTTCAACAAACGACCATTAGGAATTACCCCAGCCACGTCGACTTCACCTACAGCACCCAACACAAGGTCATATCCTGCTGGACCAGCGAATGGTTCTTCATTACGCAATGCTACTACCTCTGTCGGTGCGCTGCAAGCGCTCACTATGCGTGAATCGTCATCGAATGCCGTGGTGGCTGGGCAGGCTGGAGACAGCCCTAGCAAGGGGAAAGTACGCTTAGGGAGAGATGGTTTCCCAGTTGAAGATGATCCTAACAAGGTAAGCATTGCGTGATGGTATATGTCGCAGCAATCCTCTTACTAATTGGATGAATTCTTTGACCCAGCCGCTACCGAATCGGCTTGGAAAGTACCTAGAGTACGATCTATCAACCCTCAAGAACTCGAAAGGTGGTTTCTTGCTAGACAATGAAGTAGAAGATGCCAAAGAAAAGCGTCAAAGAGAGCAAGAAGCAGAGCTGAAGCGAAAAAGATTGGAGGCAATGAAGAAACAAGGTTTATTAGATGACCACTTTCTTTCGACCGATGCAAGAGAGAATCCGAAATGCAAGATTTGCGGAAGTCAAGAGATTGATTTTACGTTTCATAAGGTTTTCAATACCGATGTTTGCGCACAATGCAAACACGAACATCCGGAGAAATTCTCGTTACTTACGAAGACGGAATGTAAGGAGGATTACCTTTTGACAGACCGTAAGCTTATATTGAATGATAATGAGGGTAGGTGGTCGTTTACTGAACAACACTGTGTTTTCGTAGCCGAACTGCGGGATGCCGACATATTACCGCACCTTCTGCGACCTAATCCACATCGCTCTACATACTCGAATATGATGCTTTTCTTGCGCGAACAAGTGGAAGCTTTCGCATTTTCGGAGCAAAAATGGGGATCACCTGAAGCATTAGATGCCGAATTTGAGAGGCGAGAAGAGGAGAAAAAGAAGAAGAAGAACAAGAAATTCGAACAGAGCTTGAAAGATTTACGGAGAAGGACTATGACGAATAGATGGCATCAAAGGAAAGAAGCAGAACATGAACATACGTTTTCGGAAGCATCTTTTACGAATGCACAGGGTCAGTCTGTGAAGCAATGTAGCGAATGTGGGGTAAGTCGGAAACAATGTCTGCGTCATATGTGCTATACTGATACTTCTCGCCCACTGTATAGCTCGAAATTGAAGTCGAAGATTTCTGAACGGTTTCATTGGAATTTTGTTGCATCAATGTAGCGTTACAGACGGCATTACTTCATATACTATGTCCTACTAGTGGCACCAGAGCTACCTGTATATTACTCTAATTCTGCTATCAACAAGCCATCCTATCGGCTGCGATTCTTCATCGATGTTTTCAGAATCTTACTTGTCCCAAAGTCTCGAGCCGTATTTCTTGAAGATAAATGGCATGGCTGTCAAAAGTATCGTGATTCCTCCAAGCAGGCACGAAGCGCCCGGTATGCCAAGCTTGTAGAACATCTGGACAGCCGGAAGATATCAGCAATCTGTCCTCACTGGCATAAGAAAAGAGAACTCACCTGTCTACTGAACAGAGGAAAAGCACAAGCAGCAATGGCTCTTGTCGCTACTTGAGCAGCCAGTGCTGCTGCGGCTTGTGATAGGTACAAGTCAATCGTGAAAGCTGATATAGAAGAACATTAGCGCCGCCAAGTGTACTGTGATATAATGTCTACCTACGAATGAGTCCGGTGAAGACGATGATGGTGCCCATAGTGAGCATGAAGAAGCCAAGTGTATCTCCGAACCAATGCGTATTTTCGTAGGAGCAGAAAGCTACCAAGAAAATACCGACCGGCACCATCCAAGAAAAGTAAAGCATAATTGCAAATCGCGCGTCAGGCGGAGGTTTCTGGCCAGCTGGAGTCTTGCTTGCTATTCGTCTATAAGCGTATTCTTGTCCGTAAAGGATGACAAGACCGCCTGCTATAAAGCCCAAGGTGGGAGCTATATATGAGAGTGCAAGACTTTCTTGACTCCAGCCTCGAACTTGCACGTAGATAATGGGTGCGATTGGAAAGATGGCATAGAAGATGGCGTAAAGGATTGAGAGGTACAAAGAGGTGAGAGCTACGATAGGTTCTGTGAATAATAGCTTCCATGGCATGGTAAGTGCCAATTTGTAACGAGAAGCGAAACTTGGACCATCCGGTCGCTTGTGATGCTTGTTTCTTCGTGCTAGTAACACAGGGGCAAAGGATTCATCTACCCCGACTAGAATGAGTGCCCAAGACACAGATACTAGAATTGCTGTAACGATGAGATTCCACCGCCATGATGCCCGTTGTACGACGAAGCCGCCAACGAGAGGACCGATTGAAGCTCCAAGGAAAGCACATACGGCATAGGCAACGCTGAACTTGCCCCTGTCGGTAGCGTTCGTAAACTATGAAGTCCGGAAAGAAGGACAGGGTCAGATCAGGGTACCGCGTTCGCCCCTCGCATCGCTTACATCTGAGATAGATGCCGGGTGATTATTCAAAGCACTCGCGCCACTCAGGCCAGCTTTACGCACAAGAGAGTCAGTAGTGAGCGGTGTGCAAAGGCGTACAAGGAGGATGTACGTACCTAAGAAGCGGAAGACTATCAGAGCAGCATAATTAGGCGCGAAGGCAACACCCCATGACCACGCCGTGAAGCTGCCGAAGCTGACGACGTAGACCATCCTTCGACCGATGACATCTGAGGTAGGTCCCATGAGGAAAGGCCCGACACCGAATCCTGGAAAGTGCGGCATGTCAGCTCGATGTGACTCTGGTACAGGTCGAGCCGCCAGAGAACGGCTAGACTCACCAAGAACAAACAGCGACAAAGTCACAATGGCAGCTTCGCTGGAGACATGATAGTGCCGACTGATGCCCGCCAGTGATGGCGTCATGACTGAACTTGAATACGTGAGTGCGCTGTACAATAGAGTATGGTAGGCAAAGCATGTAAGAATGGTACTCGTAGATTGACGGTCGGTCACGTGGTCAGCTCACAAGGTAGCCAGAGCGAGAATGGTGTTGTTCTTGACCTGTTGGAAGTGTATGTTAGATCTGATAAAGTGCCTGTTGCCAGGCTTAATAGGCTTACCTTCCTAAATCTCGACCAGAACATAGGACTCTCATCATCTGGCAGTTTTTTGAGCGCAACTGCAGTCTGAGCAGCTTCCTGCCTCGCGATCTCAGCTTCTTTGGAATGGCTTCTCTCGGGAGCTCGACCTCCTCCGTTCTCATCGTCGTTGTCGTCGCCAACTACACTGATATTGGCAGGTAGCGAGTCTGCATCGTTGTCTCCTGTGGTAGTGGTTGAATAGCTGTTCGTCTGCTGGCCCGACTCGAGATCCTGTTCCGGCTTGATGGCTACGCCCGCCTCCGACCGTTTAGAGGCGAGGTCATCCATGGTCTGGCTGGGTCCAAGTCAAGAGCTGCGATGTGACATTGAAATTTTCAATGATGTCCTGGAAGAGCAGACTTATCATACCCCGCTTTCTAACTCTACTTTCCCCAGACCTCATCATATCGAAATGCCATTTTCCCTTATGGCGCGTTCCACGGCTGTTAAATAAGCGAAAAACCCGGCTGATTTCTAATCGCCTCCAAACCGTGCCGCGCACGGCAGGCGTGATTACTCGACCATTACGGATTTCTGTATAAGTATTCCGATGCAAAGGCACGCTGTACACGCTATATCGCTTGAGCGCACTGACGGTTGATGTGCACTTTCTCAGAGGTCCTCTGGCCAAGTCACGGCGTATAGTCATCCAGGCAGAATTATCATAGCGTGACATTGTAAAACTTTTGTAATATGCAGTACATGCAGCTGGTCTTCATTGCACTCAATACTAATTGCGACTCCTTCTAGATAACCTTTAACTTCTAATTTATCGCAGGATATCGCAAGACCTGTAATTATCTGCCGATACACTGAATCATTCGCCGACGGCAATGCCAATCTAACTCCACTGTATGGTCGTCATCAACCGTTCTTCCATGTTACGGATTCTGTATAGCCCTTCCCGGGCCCAGTTTGCTGTGTAGCCTTAGGTTGCCGGCATTGCCCATGTAATTTTGTTGCTACAAGTCAGGATATCTTTGCAAGATCTTGCAAGAATTCACATGATTTCTCCGACGATAGAGTTGCATTGGTCGAAGCTGTGACTAGCTAGTGCGATTGAGCACTGCCCTCACGCCCCATGGCCGGAAAGGCAGATATGGCACTGGCGGCTTTGTTTTTACTGTCACTTCCGCAGGAGCCTGTTGACGCGCGTCTTCGTGTTGTCCAGGCTGGTGCGGTAGCCTGCTTGAGTAAATCCTCATTTTTAACCAGTATCTCCATTCATATTCCAACGCAGCATGGCGAGGATTGACGGATGTAGCATAGCACCTTTCGAGATGCCAACAGTGCTAGCATGTGTAATCGCATGGTGAGTCATTATTGGACAGCGCAAGGAGAGGGACTTGAAGGGATTCTCACCATTTGAATACTTGCTTGCTCATAGCAGCTCAGGTTGTCTTCTTCGGAAATACAGCAGGTACTTCGTCTGGATATTCCTCTTGTAGCGTGTCTGAGTATTTGAGGCCAGCGTACGCAAAAGCCATCAAGCCGAAAGATAGACCAAGTCTAGTATTAGGCGATAGAGCTGTGACACATACACACATCCAACAGCAGAGCGAGGGACAGGGTAACATCGTAAGCTTATGAGCTATGTCTGCCTGTCTTGCGAAGGACCTCGATCATCCTGCTAGAGGCGAAAAAAAAACAGCAGACGCCTGGGTAGACATACCTTTGTAGCTTTGCCATAGACTTCGACGGCGCAACTGCTCAGCTGGTGATCTTGAAGAAGTGCTCTGGAGTCGCCTCTGCATTGGAATCATCATGGTCTGGTTGAACGTAAATCAAGAGGCTGATGCGATACTGTTCAAGAGAGTGAGCTGAAACGATGAGCGAAGAAGCAGCAATCTGTCATTCGGTTTGCCAGACGCAATACTTATGTTATGTGACGATATGATATGATCTTCCGTGACTGTCAATGACATGCTAGTACGCATTATATACTCCAAAATCAGCTATATAAAGTGTGCTTGCCTGTCTGTTACAATGGCTATAGTGAGCGTACTAGTACTTAATATTGATCCTTCTCTAACACATTCTATGTCAAGCAGGACAGCATCCACTTCAATCAGGACCACCGCGAATACGACTCTAAAAAGCTCAATAGGTATATCTCAATACTCTACTCCATCAACGGTAACACCCCAAGGCTCTCCGGGAGGCCAAGGATCCTGTCTTTCTCTACCCTCCTTCTCCGCCTTTACACTCTCCTCCCAACTCTCCATCGGTCCTACGTCTACCCCTTGACCCAACATGTGCTTCTCACACGTATCGATGACTTCTTTCGGAGCCTGCTTGCTGTATTCCTGCCACATATGCCACCACCAGCCATGGGTGGTCCTATCATCACCTTCAAATGCAGTCCATTTCTCAAATGGGGTCATCCAAGGCTTCGCGACTATGTAGTGTAAATTCTTGACGTTTCCATCCTTCCATAATTTGGGATGCCAGTACCTTGCAGTCTTAATTGCATTGTAGGTCCAGCCTACATTACGCCACTTTCCTTTGAAATAGTGGGTAATGAAATCTTGATCTGGGAAACTGAAGGTTTTCACCAGTGGTGACTCGTACAGGTAATTGATCATGTCTTCCATCAAAGCTTTGGATGGCGACAATACGACCATGCCGCTGTTTAGCATGGCGTTGTTGTGTGGTGGATTGGGTGTAACCGGAGTGAGTTCGCCTTTAAGCTGTTCGTGAGTCCATGGACATGCCCAGGGGCGCCTGTGAGGAACAAGAGAATCAGTCAATACTTCTCAGTCATGAATACCATTAATGCTGAACTCACCATTCTTCCATCGCCCACTTGTCTCTGCTCCAGTTACAGCAACATGCATGAGTAGCAGCTATTCCACCAGCCGGCAATTCCAATTCAAGTAATTCATCCATATTTTGAAAGATGAGCATATCTGCATCGAGCAGGCATACACGCTATATTATACAAAGCATTGGAGCTTTCTGCATCAGTATTCGCATACTAATTTTCGTCGTACATCGAGGCACGTGAATTCTAGGGGTTCATGACAGCTCTCGATCATCGACGTCTAGGAAGCTGCATAATGATGCGCATTCGGCGAAAAAAAGTCATGATGGAGAAGGATTCACTCACCTCGAAACCTTCCAGTCCAAAAGCACGTAGCTTGTCCCAAGTATCCGTAAATCTAGCCGCGACGACCGATACTTCAATCTTAGGGCGAAGCTCTTCGATTTCAATCATATTACATCCTGCATTCGAGAGAGCTTCCCGAGCTTCTTGAGGTAGACTCTTCGTGATCAGAACATAG
The DNA here is from genome assembly GCA_023628255.1 of Cystobasidium sp. 2NF920. Taxonomy (NCBI): domain Eukaryota; kingdom Fungi; phylum Basidiomycota; class Cystobasidiomycetes; order Cystobasidiales; family Cystobasidiaceae; genus Cystobasidium; species Cystobasidium sp. 2NF920. The sequence continues at coordinate 352,298 of JAMALA010000006.1, forward strand.
AGCTTATACTTTGATTTTACTCGTTTCAAGGAATAGTCCAGTAGGATTGTAGCTGCTAGATAATTTGATCTTGTTAGAATGACCACCCAGGCCAACTCGTTCCCGATTGACATGATTGCTGGCTCTCCTTCCCCTGAGATCGACCGAAATACAATAAAGATGTTCCTGTCTGCTTCGTACCGATAAGCTCGTCTTCTCGGTTCGGGTAGATATAGCACTACTTTGGATAAGACTGTAAATTGACAAGAGAGATTGAAGGACTGGGCGGAGCAACGGATGTTGCAAGAAAGAAAGAAAGCTGCAATACGAGTACGAAAGCTTGAATCTCTAACCCAGGTATCTCTCAGCGGAGAATTCCCCATTGCATACCAGACCTAGTCCAAAAATTCACGCAAAAATGCGACAGGTCAAGATGGGCAACGTAAAGGTAGTGCACTTATAATGTCAAATCGGGCTTTTAGCCAACAGGGTCAGTGTCTGAATCGGTTGCAAAGTGTCCTATTTCGGTTCCGATGATACCGCTTTGCCACTTGGATTACCCCCATGCTGCCTTTCACATCCTTGATATCGTTATGATAGAGGACATGCAGACTAATCCGACTCATCGGTCTACGAATCTGCAAAGTACAAGGCAAGCGGGCAAGGCTATATCGGTTGCATACGGAGTAACGGACTACTGGGCACTTACCGCGTCATAGGGTAAAGCATCGCATGTTTATATGATCTTGAAGAAAGCCAAGTATTGTCAACACCAGATTGCTTCATATTTATCTGCTAGCTACACACAACGAATTTCATTTTGCTTTTTTGGTCTTCTAACTTTCCATCCATTCTGCCTGTACATGGCGCGCTTTCATGGAAAGGCCAATCAATAAATTGTCTCTGTAACTACTGATTTATGGTTGCTTTCCAGTAGGAGCAGTCTTCTTGAATGGCATACCCATGAACTGTGAATTCTTGTTGGGTGAGAAGAAAGCAGGGTCCTTGTTGACCATGTGAGCAGTCTTGCTACCCTCAGCTACTTCGTCGATGGTGTATCCATCGTGCTTCGGCAGGAGCTCGTAGATAGCCTTGGCGTAGTTAGGGTCGATAGCATAAAGTTGGATGAGGTAGTTCTTCTGGACGATACCATCGGCGAACTGTTCATAAAAGGAAGCATTAGCTTGGGTAACCTACGCGAATAGGACAAGCCTTGGGAACTTACTCGGAGAAGCTCAGCGGTGTTGCGGTGAAGGTTGCTTCGCTGAGCATCGGTCATGACACGCTGATAGAGTTCTCTGACTTGAGTATACTCGCTCGGGTCACCCTCGTGCTTGTAGTAAGAATGTCTCGACATGACATTGTTGGCAACTTGGAAAGGTGCCTCAGCGACGGCAGGGTCGAATCCTGGTGCTCGTCTCTTCGTCATTGAGCTGTTCATAGTGGTGGAATAGCTGTTGGGGAAGTATTGTGGCTTTCCTCCGTGATTGGCATCAATTCTCATACTGTTCTCATATATGACCAAAATTTGGTTAGCCCAGAAGCTCTCTATACCACGACAGCAAAGTAATGTGTACTTACGTGCCGTTGAAGTTGTCTGGAGAATGGTACTTAGCCATGAATGGGCAATTGACGGGGCTGTGAACAAAGACATGGTCAGATACAAATCAGTGGTAATTTGGCTTGCATGCTTACATCTGGTGAATGTTGGCAGATCCAAGTCTATAGTACTGAGCATCTCGGTACTGAGATAGACGAATGAATAGAAAGTCAGTAAAGCTTGCCCCCTGACCATAGTCAAGAAGTTGTAAGCTCACGAAGAAAGCTCTCCATTGAAGCAAAGTGTCAGGAGACAGTTCAATACCAGGAACCAAAGAACCAGGTGAGAAAGCAGCCTGTTCGACATCACGATGGTAATCTTCAGGATTTCGGTTGAGAGTCAAGACACCAACTTCTTGCAAGGGGTATTGAGATCTAGGCCAGACCTTGGTGACGTCGAACGGATCGAAATCGAGGTTGGGAACGTCTTCGGGCTTCATGACTTGGATAGACATGGTCCATCTGGGGTTTTGAACAAGCAACGGTTAGCAACAAACAAGATTCCTAGCACTTTAACGATTGGTGATTGCGACTCACTTGGCTTCACCTCCATTCTCAAGGAGTTCAAACAATTCTCTCTTTGAATAATCAGGGTCGATACCTTGAATTCTCAAAGTTTCATCATGATTGAATTGTTCTTTCTTCTGGTGGCATTCCCAGTGGAATTTAACATAGTGTCGTTCAGCATTTGCATTGACCATCGCAAAAGTGTGGCATCCATATCCGGACATGTGAATCCATCCTTTAGGTGTGGCATAGTCTGACATTAACATCAATCCGGCATGGTTGGATTCAGGTACTTGAGAAAGGAAATCGAACCAAGCGTTGAAGTCGAGTAGGAAACTCTTTGGGTTTCTCTGTTGAGATCGGACTGAGGAAGAACAGACAGAATAGTTTTGTTTAGCTTTTTATGTAGTCCTGTTTCTGGTGCTGGCCCAGGTTAGTGAAAAGAAAGGAGAGAAGAACACTCACTGTTGTCGGGACCCATCATAGGATCACGAACGAAAAAGACAGGCCAATTCAAGCCGACCAAGTCGTAATTGCCATCGGCGGTGTAGAACTTGGTAGCGAATCCTCTAGGGTTTCTACCTTGATCAGGGAACTCTCGCTATAGAGAAACAAAACGAATCATAGTGTTAGTAACACACTACTCCACAGTTGCCGCCTCACAGACCACCGAACTAGGCAAGTCCTGAATATCAGAAAGAAAAAAGGAGGACAAGCCAACTTACGCCATAAGTGACAGTTGAGAAACGAGTATAAGTAGGGGTCTTCTTTCCAGGCTGTAAGAAATCGGCTCTTGTAAGGTGAGAGATGTCCTTTGTAACTTGGAAGTGACCAAAAGCAGAAGATCCACAAGGGTGTACAATACGTTCCTAAGATGATCCCGAGAAATGAAGCAAGAGACCATTGGATTAGCCAAACTTCTCTCGAGCCAAAAAAAAAAAGGTGAGATACAAACTTACGGAAATCTTTGATCTGTCGAAAGCCTGTTGCTTCTCGAGAAGAATGGTATCTGCCTGAGTTGGCATACCACCGATGTTGAGAGCATGACCAGGAGCAGGAAGGACTGAAGGCGACAAATAATGACAAGATACAATGGCTGATTAGTACATCGTCTCTCGAGCAATATAATGATAATAAATGCCAACTCACCCTGTCCGAAGTTGCCGGTGCTATTGAAGAAGTAGTAATTTGGTGGCGTTAGCAAGAAATGATCGTCGTTTCGAATGAGGTATATATTTCCAGCGCAGATCGCCGTCGCGTTGAATCTGCCACTGAAAGGATCTGCAAAGACTCACTAGTAAGGGCAGTCGTCTACTTGATCTTTAGGTTGGACAAGTCCAGCAATACGAGCTGCAGTCTCAGCTGGGCCTGTACATCAAATGCCGGGCGGTTCAAGCAGTGAGATGATGTGTTGCCGGCCGGCAGAGAAGCATGAGCGTCACGTGCAGGGTACAATACGGGGGAAGAGGGTAAGGATGGATGTTTGAGTAGAGTAGAGTACAGCACATCAGTATATAAGGCAGACTGAGGATGGTGTGAATGTATATATGTGGGCCTACCATTATTCATTCCTGAAAAGGTAGTCATCTTCTGTCCGATTCGAGGATCTACACCAGGTACTTTCTCGAGTGTGTCCTTGATAAAGTCAGCCATGGTTGCGAAGATAGACTAGCTGGATGGATGGATGGATGGATGGACAAGTGAGCGTATTGAAAAGTAGTAAGAACAGAGACAAGCTGCAGTGAAGCAACAGTTAACAGAGTGAGCAAGCAGCGGGGCTTTCGTCCACATTCTTATTGGTCATAATTGTACTGCATTTAAGAATGATCGTCCCTCTAACCTCGTCATGCAATCTACATGTCGAAAAAGCTAGCTTCACCAAGGGACAAAAGAGACGATCTCCACCTTGCTTTTTATGAAGGCGGTAACTCTCCTCGTCCTTGTAATCTACGAGCACGTGCGTGTAACGTTACTGTCTTTCTTTCCATCATCGACATCTTACCCGGGTTTCATTCTCCTTGTGGCTCAGACGCTCGCTAAGTTGTTCCTCGCATCGGTGGCTGTTCAAGGCAGCCCCAATTACGCTTCATCACTACAGAAAGACATCTTCGAGATCGCTTCTGATCAAGCCTTTTTTCTTTCCATCCTAACATTGTTCCTACCTTTCGAGCCTCTCGGTCATTTCAGATACTTAAATGGCAATACAAGACATCAAAGAACACCCTGCAGCTGGTTTCAAGATGGGAAACCCCAATCTATAGACGCATGATATGGCACACGACGGTCCTTCAAGTACTCACAGACTTGTGAAAGCAAATTCGCAATGAAAGGCCCAGCTCCAGCCTTGGAAACTTGGATTCTTACTCTGATATGCTGACCTGATAGACTGACCATCGCGTATACGGTATGACCTCTTCGAGCCTGCCAAATTAGCATGCGGTAGACACGAACGAATGGCTTATTCGCTGTTTTCGCAATGTTTGGGCTACACACGACCCTTCACTTGAATGCTGAAGCTTGCTATACATGAGGTAATTTTCATCCTGCACTACTGCCCAGAAGACCCCCTCAACAAGAGTGCATCAACGACCGACAGGTTCGGTAGTCTTGAGCTCAAATTGCTTGAGCATATCAAGGGTGATATCGGATTTGTCCTATTATACCATGATTCAATCATGGTTTTCGCTTCACTCAAGAGCTAATCAAAGAGTGAACTTACCAGGGTATCTTTGTGAGTAGCCTCGAGAAGTACCCTAGGTACTATTTTATCACCATATTTGTCTTTGTTCAAGAAAGCTTCTTTCCATCGAGTGACACAAAGGCACCTGTGAAGCAAGCCAATCACTAGGTTAGTGTCCAGTGTACTAGCTGGGAGTCTGATACTTGTTTCTGATATATTTCGACTGACCACTTGCAGCCACCCTTCAATTCAGCCACTGATCCATCGGGTTGACTTATTCCACCGCGAAGGTCATTGCCTTGATTAGCTGAGAAGTCTAAGAATTCGTCCGTTACTTCAGCTGCTAGGTAGTGTTTCCCATAGTCCTGTACACCATTATAAACAGCATAAATTGATTAATTGATTTTCTCCAAGTATTGATATGTGAAGATCGATGGAGAAGTACTACCACATACCGAAGAAACACTGTCGCAGTATCCATTGCGTAGGAAACCAGTGACGGGTCTAGTTGCGCACTGTTGCGAGGCTTATTAAAGGGAGAAAGAAGTAAGGAATGTCTAAGAAGAACAGGCCTACAATCTGCAATGGACCACCGAGTACTGTAAATGATGCGATCACCATATATCAGCGGAGATCCGGATCACGCCCTAATGATCCTCTGATGACTGACCATTCAATCGTTGTGCGACTGAGCCCATTGTTAGAATCTATGGAGGAGTAGGTACAGAGAGAGTGGTGAATATGCAAAGAAGCTGTCAATGATCCCGTCAATCCAATGATCCTCTTCATCATCATCGATCAGCGTCAACGCCCTCCGCTCCTCGGTATCATATCATAGGCACAGAGAAGAAACGTGATCTTTGACTTTCCTCTGCACTTGGACTATACTACCCAATGGATCAATGTTCACGCCTCTCGTGCAAGGGAAGGAGTCGCGTATCATAGAGGGTGGGCACCATCTCATCTATTCTCTAGTCCTGCTGTCCACGCTGAGGTGCAGTCTCTCTCCCCAACAGACCGTACCATTGTCCCTGGTAGATTCAGAGCACACGCCGCTGCACGACTCGCACCTAGATCACCACTCGCATCAAGCAGTAACAATGCATCATCAGCATCATCACCTTCTAATGGTCGTCATCCATTCAGTCTACGTGCAGCATCATCATCATCATCATCGGGAGGAGGAGGGCGTTCGACAGCCTTGCTCACTCCCACAAAAAGACGAAGACGCCTGAGTACGCGACGTGATCTCAGGAGCAATAAAGATCAACAGCAACAGCAGGTCAACGAACGGACTTGGTTGCTGAGACCGAGCAGAGATAGAGTCGAATCTTGGTTGGATGCGTGGTGGAAACGCTGGCTTGTTCTCGTTATTGTTCCCAGTCTCATTGTGAGTAGTGTGTGTGCTAACACATCAGACGCGTGCGTGCACCCTAATCATCTTACGCTGACGATGTATGCTTTGACTTACTTCTTGATGTTTTGGGACGGGACGATAGGTCTGGTAAGCCTAGCTATCGTATTCCAATGGCCTTGAGCCTGATAACGCTTCAGCTCAATACTTTTATCTCTTTTCTCTATCTCTCCACAGGACTTGGTGTGCTATTCCATTTCCAGTATCAGACCCATACGATCCCAATTTGCCATGGCCAGATCCGGGGTGGAACTGGTCATTCCCGCTTCTTCATCATGCACCGTCAAAGACACCTTTGACTTCTCATTCAACGATTTTACTTCGAATCCATAATGTCCAAGCTTCCGAGTCGCCACCGACATCTACGTTTGGTATACTTGAAGAATCTCCATATTCAGGCGTGGAGCCATCCTTAGCCTCGACTCCTTCGCCTTCAATTTCACCTTCACCTAGACCTGATCTGCCAGCTGATCTTCCAGTAGACATCAACTTTTGGTTCTTCTTATTTATCTACTATGGCGCATATTTGGCTGTCGCATTAATTTGGGTTACGTGTCTATTCAACCTATATCGGTGTAAGCAGACGCGCGATCCTGTACATGCTCTTCTTGATCTTACTGACTATGGAGATCTCCCACTTTCACGTCAAAACCTCCTGATTACTCCCGATAGTGAATTGGTGGCCTAGGAAATTAGGTGGTAGAATATCATATTTCTGTTTCTGGGCAGGTGCATTAATAGTAGGGTCCTTAATACATTACTATGACATATTTGGTATTCAAAAACATAGAAGAAATAGAGGAGGAGGAGGTGGACATGGGAGGAATAAAGATGATGGAAATGTTTATGACTGGGAGAGAAAGACTTTTTGGGTCTCTTTGGCTTTTGCTACTATGGCTATGCCTGCTATTGTGTGAGTCTTCAATGTGTAAAAACCGCGCGCGAGTCCCAATCACTCTATATTTCTGACACATAGCAAAATCATGTTTGTATCGCGGAAAAAATCAATATCACAGATGCTTTGGCAAATTAAGAAGAGATCGCAGGATGACATATCGCCATTCTTTAACGGAGCATCAACGTACTTTTTTGGAAATTCAATTAGGAAGAAGAATTCCAAAATCATACATTCGTTTTCTTTGGTTTGTAGCTTGTATTTCTATCGCCCTCTTTTCAGGCCTCGCTGGACAAGCTTATTTGAGCGTCTATCTGAGTACTTTACCTCATGGGAGCGTGGAGAGTGTTGTCTACGTATGGACTTGGTGAGTCACACCCTTTCCTCATCTTCACTTCTACTTCTTGGGACTTTCTCGGAGTACAGACTTGCCAAATCACAAGACTGCAAGAAGCTGACGCTGTTTTTGTTATTTCCTATGATAGGATCATCTCATGTGGATTGTTTGGGAACCTGACTGGTTGGATATTGGAGAAGAAAGTGGGAAGTAAAGCCCTTGACTTTGTCTTCCGATTGTACTTTCAGCTGGTTTACGTGGGTGTTCCCTTCCCATCCTTTACGGGATGCGCTGTACGGAAAAAGTTGACTGACATTCTCTATCTCGATACGACTCTAGCATGTGTTCTATGTAAGACGATGAACATTCCAGAAAGACTGTCGCAATTCGAAGCTGAGACCCTATCGCAGCGAACGCTATTCGCAAGACTGCGTAAAGCAGAACAATTCCTCTATATTCAGCTCCTTTCTTCAATATGGATCATCACTTTCTATCCAGCCTGGATGTCTCGCACGGCTTATAGACTGTTCAAGTGGCTATTTGGGGCGGAACGTACTTATGCAGAGCATGCTGAATCGGTAGCTATGAATCTATACGTCCGCAACCTAAGCGAGAACGTCACAATGGTGGCGTGGGTGGTTCCTGCTTACCCAAATGAGCTTTGGCCTTTTATTGCGCAGAAGCTGACAACGCTTTCTCCTTCGGATCTAGCTTCTTGGGTTGGCTCACCATACTACATTTCGGACCGAATAGAGAAGTCTACCCTTTCTTTGACTTTTCCGAGAAGGATCCGTACAATTACCGTCGGACTGCTATATCCTCTCTCAGTGCGCTCGTGATTTCTAATGCCTGATGTCTTCTTAATATTCTAAGATACTGCTTCCTACAGTCATCTGGTTCTTTGAGCTATTGTCGTCCTTCTTCGCGAGGCTCATTTGCAATTTGGCCTTCAAGGTTGATATTACCAATACGTAAGCATCTAATATCTGCTTTCCAATCGCAAGCGCGCCAACGGCTAAACACGCTTACGTGTCTTATGCAGTGGACTGGACACATTGCGCGACTACCCAGAACTCCTGCCTGCCTGTGAGTTCTACGCACTCACCCCTACACGAAGAGATTGCTGATTGCAGGGATCTTTACTCACAGGCGTATGGGCTTCCGTTCACGTTTGCATGGATATCCTTCTGTTCCTTGTGACCTATAATTTCCGCTGAAACAGTCAACCTCATCCTCAACCGTAACACAACCACATTCGAAGTTAACATTGTCTCGATTATCAGCACAGTATCGAGGAGTAATTACCTGTATCTAGAACTTTCCAAGAATAATCGTAATCAAGTCAAATCCGGGAGATCGAAGCGAGAAGGGCAGACCAGTGCCATTTACTTTTTGTTACAACAACGTTCGCGAAATGAGTGGAATACACTGGACATCTGGGTAGCGACACACAATTTATGCGCATGTATAGAAGTGTACAAAGTATGCTTAGACGATGTTTTCAACACCTATTCAACTGACTCCTGTATATGCTGACTTCCCTTCGCACCGACTGCCGTTGAACAACAGACCCAAAAGACGGCGAGTCGAACGGAAACGGTATGATCTCCCATGTCAGGGACTGACCGGCCTTCCTCTGTTATAATGACATACTCATCGTTGGATCTACACCTTGCATATCATGATGTAATGCATTCATCATTATAGAGTCATTTCCATCGTGCATCAAGCCTGGGTGTGTTATGAACTGGGAAGGATGATAGCCTTGACTTAGACTTTGAGAATGTTGAAACATAGAAGGTTGATGAGATAATGATTGAGGGTGTATGAGATGCGGCGGCTGTTGCTGGTGTGATGGATGGTGGTGATGCATTGTGGAAGATGCGTTCAGTGTACCGAAAGGCACGCTGCTGGAAAGTTGAGGTTGAAGTGAGGACACTGGTATACTCGTATGTTCCAGCGTTCCTGCATTCTTCGCCTCCTGAAAGCGGTCGTAGAGTATACTAGAGTCGAGTCTTAGCATTGGGCTAATCCACAACTTAGGCCGCTGCGTCAGATGTACGTACCTCCGTTCCAGGCGTAACCGCTGTATTTGGCGCTTTGTTTTGAGAATCTTCGCTTGCATTTTGGCGTTCTCCTGCGGAAGCCATAGGTTGCGAAGTGGACACATTAGCCACTGCCGTAGTGTATGATGCACCAGTCCGTCTATATGGAGAGTCTCGACGACGGTGGCTGGCCTTATCATCAATAACACCGAGCGGCATCCTTACCTCTTCGATTTCCTTCACTTTCCCTCGTAATTGCTTGTATTTAGTGCGGTATTTGATCTCATCTGAATGGTACAGAATGCACAAGACGTGAATGTCAGTGTCCTGAGCTTGCGTATAGGCTCTTGAGACGTCGGCATGACAGGGCTCACCAGCGCGACTTGCAAGCGGGTTCGCGTAAGCTTTGCTCTTCGGAGGGCCGCCAGCACCCCTGCAGCAGCAAGAGCGTGTCAATAACATGTCTCTAATACCGTCTAAGTACACTGAGAACATACTCTTTCTTCTTCTTTGCTGATCCGGCCACTGTGGTGGCTGCTGTCGCTGCTGGAGCTGGCGTTGACGTTGATCCAGCTGCAAGACTTCCATTGTTGCCATTCAGCGGTGAGCTGGAGCTTGCACCGCCAGCCGTGGGTACATCCAAGTGCGGTGATGGCTGTGGTATCTGCGTCGAACTTCCTGCTGCTGTCGTTGGTGCCTGCTCGTTGCTTTCCATTGTTGTCGGTATCGTCTCTATGCCTGTTGAAGGTGGCACTCCATATGACGGGCTCAACAGCATGCCCGTCGAGAGCGGTGGACTGGCCATGATAAGACAACAGTAGCTCTACTCGTCTTATAGTACTAGTCTTCCTCCTGCAAGGCGTCTTCCTTCACCCGTATCCCTTGAAGCTGCCTGGCTTTCCAGCCTCACCCTCGTCCTTGTGTCTTCAATGGGCTTGGAGCTCTGACAAGCAGCAATGGTGTTGAAGCGAGCTCGACAGGATGAGCTCACCGCTGACAAGCGACCGCAGCACGCTTCAACGATGCTATGCACCAATATGCCTTCTGTCTATATATCGAATTGCTCGGTCTGTGATAAACGTGACTTGCAATGAGTCTCGCCACAACCCCTACTGCCGTCTGTACGCAACTTGGGAAGACTGTATTACATGTATCATGAGTTGCGTGAGACGGACGGACATGTTCGGCCCATCTACGAGTGCTATACAGGAATATTTATATGCTGCGACAAGCTCGTGTATTGCTTTAGTCTCCATCTTCTTGCTGTTACTATAACTTGCTCTTATCCTCAGGTCTGCCCTTTTCGCATATTCGTCGCATTTCTCTCATTGCTTCTACGATTGCGAGACGGAACTTGTGCGTAGATGTCTCCTTGCTGCTCTTCTTGCTCTCCATGCCAAACTTGATGATGTCTGCTCCTGCGAGATCTACAAGAGATTTGAACGTTAAGCTCTCTTTCATAAGGGGATGACTTGATGCGGAACCTACAATTGATACCATACCCATCCGGCTCAGGCGCGCCAAACCCTGTACCAAAGAATCTGTCTCCAGCAGATAAACCCGATGTACTCAACTTGAAGGTCTGACTTTGGCTGAACAGAGGATCTTTGAACAAGTCGTGCGCTTCACCATTCCGTAATAACTGTCTCAGGCCCAAGAAGTGTCTGTCAAAGCCTTTTCCCGTCGAGGCCTCACGAGTCGATGTGTTATGCGATTGAACAGCCTTATGCAGTAGTGAATACAGTTCCTTCTCCTGCAGGTGCATACAAGTCCGTCAGCGCGAGGGTTCCCTAAAGTTCACAGCGACAATAGCGCAGAGACGTACATCCTTTTTGCCAGCAACAGTGGCTTCTACCCATCGCTGACTGTCTTCGCTGTATGTGCGTATTGTCTCCGTTCTTCCATGCAAGAAAAGCCTTGTGGAAGCTGTCTCGTATGTTGGTGAGCCTTTGCCATGCAAGCGTCTATAAGCTAGCTGCATCGCCATCTGTATGTATGCATCAGGCGATAGCTTGGCTGCGAGCATGTCTGCGGTCAGTACAATGTGGCGCGTGCTAGCCGGGAAATTGTCTGGCATACCTTGTCTCTTCATCCAGTCAGCACCGTACTCATCAAACCAAAGCATGAGCCCCTCGGAATCTTCAACAATCTTCTCCACAGTCTTTTCTGCCTGTTCAATTGCGTTAACAATCTTAGCATCTGTCTTCCATGAGAGTCTTGTGATGTCCAAATCTTCAAGAGTGATCTTGTCTTGCTCTGCATCTTTGCCGCTACTTCCGTTGTGTGTCGCTACGAGTGTCTTCTTTGGTGGTCCTTTTGGTTTACCCATTCCTTCAGCTAGCATATAATCCGATATGATACCGGGTATAAGAGCGTCACAAGGTGAATGCTCTCCAACCACCGACGCTCGGGTATTCGATTCAACAGATACGCAGATGACCTTGTCGAACCATCTATTGTGGCCATTCTTGCCTGCGCAGGAATTGAGGATATGGCTATCGAGATGAATTGAGAAGTCAAGATCGTTCTTCGATGCTTTACCTGATGCGGGTATAAGCTCGCTCGCTAGTGACGTGGGGTGCGAGTTGGGCTTCACTCGCGTGTAATCGTCAAGCGCTAGAACGAATAATGAATCTTCGATAGCGTTCAAATTGCTTCTGTTCTCGGGTGCCAAGGTCAGAAGGTGTTCTCGAGCCTGTAGTCATATATAAGTCTCAATGTTTGCTATCTGCACATGTGCTGCTTGGTTGAATCTGCTCACTTCCGCCCAGCTGTCTCTGTCAGCACCGGTCAGCACGCCAATTGCAGGGTGCTGCACGGCGTCGGGATGCGTGACATCGTAAACCATCATCCAGAGTGCTGCTTCAAGAGCATCTTTACATTTGAGGTTACCTTTGTCGTCTCGAGTATTCAAAGTGAAGATCTGGTCTCTGATGATTATACTTATATGCTTATTCGGATTTGGAAAAGGTGGTACTATAATTCTGTCTTCCGGAATGCCTGGGATTCGAGTCGTACCGAATACTCTGCAATGCCATTTAGACGTTATCATGAGAGACTTGTGACAGTGATACGCTTACCTGGTATACTGATACATGCAAAATTCTCCTGCTCTCGAGGAATCGGGTATAAGCTCTTGTCTGCGGTGGGAACGCTCGTCAGACTAGCCTTCGGTGCCAGGATCCCAGCAGCGCGCACCTGTCCAGCCGGTCCTTAAAGTCCAACAGCCTCCAAGCGAGTACCGCCGCTCTTCTCACTTGCCAATTCGTGTATTCGCCCTCCTTGGGCCGCGAGTCCGTGACGCTTCGGGGTACATCTGAATCGTTTGCGCAATTCACCCACCAATTTGAGTTTACTGGCAGTGGCACCCGCCAAGATAGATAAGCCAATTTAGTCCAGAAGTTATCGTCGAGCCAATTGTTAGGGGATGTGCGCTCGACGTCAAGGAGCCGCTCTTGTAGCTTTCTTCCTAGTCCTTCTGAACCATCAAAGTCTTGCGCTTGCTTCGTACGCTTTTCGAGTTCCGATGTGACATAGCTCTCAGCATCGCTTTGACCTGATAAGCGAGCCTCTTCGTACAGTAAAGGCTTTAATGATTGAATGTACTTTTGCAAACTGCCGGAAAGCGTCGGAACCGGTAGACGTGGCAATGATTTTTGGTTATCTGGAAAGCGTCGAATTGGCCGTTTAGCGTTGAGTACACCAATGGGTGCTTCTCAGTGAATACACTAAGCAGAAGGCAGGATCGGAACATACCAAACGTTTTAGGTTGGTCCTGCCGCCGAGTATATAATGCGAACATCCGGAGTTGCTTGCTGGCTACAGGCCGGCCAATGGAAGATCTTGTTACAGAGCGTAGTAGTGTAGATGGCCTCAGCAACGCCGCCATGGCAGGCAGATGCAGGCTGGCAAAGGTGCTTAGCGCAGGCCCCTATGGCGCTGCTGTCGCTGTTTTCGCTGCTCGTCGGGTGATGATGGTCATCGTGCGTAGGATGATCGAGAAAGCAAGAGCAGAAGAGAGGACTCTGCCAAAACGGCACAGCTGGCCAGCAACACCGCCGGAATTGGGACACAACGGCGCAATAGACAAGTTACAGACAAGAGCAATGGTACTTTGGCATCTTCAGTCCGATGTCGTGCTGCTTCTTCGCGAGCTGAAGCAAGGTGGTGGCTCTTCGCCAGGGCATAAAAGTCGCGATCAGTTTTCTTCGCGGCTTTTCTTCTTTCCAATTCAGAAATCTACAGCGACATCAACACACCAGTCTAGGACGACTGCTTTCATTTAGCAGCACAACCTCAGAGTGGCCTTTCTTACCATATCTAGTCGCTCAGAGAGAACTCAAAGTCGAGTATCGTTAATCTCGATGCAGGCAGGCAAATTTTCATTCACCACCGCCCATCGTTTCATTTTAGCTCGCACATCCTTCAAGACTGCACACGACATTTACCCTTTTGTTCATACTCTGTGTTATCCATGCAATCACAAGCCATTATACCTCCTGGTTCCCCTCTAGACGACTCGCGCTCCGTTTCGTTCTAGACTTCGAACACTGCTCCACTTAGGCTATGCTGAGTCACAGCAGCAGCGCTGCTCTTGCGTTCGACTGTGTCGCTTCGCCCTTCGACTGGTGTCGAACGTGCTAAGAAACCTCATATTCAGTCCTCGTGGCCTTGTCACGGCTCTCCTCTGCTTTGTTGCGCCAGACAAGAATCACGTGCATGCCTCTCATTTATCAAGGTCAGTGGGTCGCCTTGGTGTATACGAATCTGTCTCGATAACAAGCACACGAAGCAGCATGACAAGTGTTCTAGCTCGTCAGGCGCCTCAATGGCCAGGTGAGTTGACATTGCACACACCATTGCGTAGCGGAGAACTGCCAAGGTTCGTCTGACCCGCCTCTCGTAGCTCGGGGCGTCAACGGTAAAGATGCTCCACAAGAGCAAACCCAATCGCGAAAGGACGCATCAGCCAATCCTGCAAGCTCCCGCCTAAAATCATGGGTAGGAATCAATGGATACTACGAGTATGAGAACAGTAAAGGCACCTCTGGCATGGTTAAGTATGTGCTGTCCATTCTGCGTCCTGTGGACTACTTGCATCCAGCGGCCGGGTTGCTGACAGTTTCACTGCCGCGCGTACACTTACTGATACCTCTACCGATGGTCCGCTTGCATGTCAATGCTCATCTGGCTACTGTCTTGTCGCCAGATGCGACCAGAAGCACTGTCACCACGATGAAGAAGACGACATTGGTCAAGCTGGTGAAAGGCATCGACGTCTCCACTTTTGGATGGACCACGGCTTCTACTGTAGATACCACGAAGCATGCCGAGACGACGGAAGTAAAGAGCGGCAGCCGAAAGGTGTGATGAGCTTGGTCAGTTTGTACGAACACCTGAATGCAGATGTCGAATTTCGCCAGCTCTGTCCATTCCCTGAAGACCCCGAGGCCCTCCAGACCATGTGGATAGGTTGTTTGGAAATGAAGGGCATCAAGAATTGGTTCAGTAAGAAATCGAGAAATCCTGGTGACGAGGAGTTCAGCATATGGAAGGGGCAGATTCGACTGTTGACTGTCATACGACAAGCCAACGAGGAAGTTCGTCTGGCTCAGCGGCAGCTCAGGTTTGAGATTATCGCTCAAGCTGAAGCCAACAAGGCAAGGAGGCAGGCAGAACTGGAAGCCTTGAAAGCACGTGGAGCTGAACGCCTGCGCCATGCTAGACTTGCCAGTGGGGAGTCGCCTACGAACGGCCCATGGTCACATGTCCAGGCTCGAGAGACACCCTCAGCCAGGCCTCCTCTGCTTTCGCAAGTACCACGGCTGTTTGAAGACAAGGACTCACCAGAAGCCATGCGCCGACGAAGTCTGATTGCGAAGATGCGACAGGCTTGGAAAAGAGCAGCGTTGGCTCGCTATCAGCTATATGCGTGGATTCCAGCCGGCGTGTCAAATTCGGGCTCGACTGCTCCTTTACCGCCCCATCTACAGCAGCTCATTGCGGACTCCACGCAGCCAGGAACTGGAGAACGGTCCGCAAAACAAGGAGGTTCCGCCTCATTACGACCATACTCATCTTTGCCACCAGTGCAGCAGCAGGAAATTCGGTCGAAGCTGCTAACGGAACTCAGACGCATTGCACCCAGCCAACATGGGACACTTGCGCAGAAGGGCGCTGAATGGACAGACACTATGAATCGCATTGCTCCCGGCTCTGCTCAAACGTCAACTAAGATCTCTACGAGACCTGGAAACCACCAAGAACTGTCAACATCATCGCGAGTGGCATTCACTAGTCACTCGGGAGGACCAAAGTCTGAGCCAAAATCTCACATTCCGTATCGTTCTCCTGCGAATGCGGTCGGCAGGCACGTCACCGGGCCAGAGTTCAATACGCACGCTCCCGTGAACCAAACTGTACGCTTAGCCCGCATGTGATGTAAGGTGGCTCTGCCGTCCTTGATAGATCTTGCTTGATTAAAAAAGATAGAAGTAATATAGCTAACATTGTTACTCTGGGCTGAGCAGTATTCGCTTTTGCTTGTACAATCACCGTAGTCGCTGGCACTGAAACTGTTCGAAGATACCGACAGGATATACACGTGCCACAGCTAAAAGTAGGCTGTCGAATGGTACATTATCGGACGGAATCTTCGTATTGTAGCATTTGGATGCAGGGGAGAGCTAGACCAATCTAGAGCATGACTACTCCTCAACGACGGTATTCAACTCGGTCGCTGGAGCCAAAGCTGATCGACAAGTGCCGTGCATGGCGAGCGCAGTCAGGAGCTATAGAAGAGCAAATCCAGCATCGGAAGACTCACCTGAGACTCCAATGTGCTGGGTTCATGCCATATGTGACAAGGTAGACCACCTTCGGCTGTAGGACAGGTAATCGATTAGATGCGATATTCCATTGATACTGTACGTCGCTGGCAGGCCGGACTGGCAGCAAGGTAATAAGCCCAACTCACGATGATTGGGATCTTTCTTCTACGATGACGGACTACCCATTGGCCCATCTTGAGTGATTGCTGATGCGGTAGGAAAGAAACAGAAGAAAGAAGTATGCATATCGTCGAAGTGGCTGTGACACCGTTTCCGGCAAGAGCCGATCGAAAAGATGTCACTTCTGATTCACAATTTCATGCAAGCCAGATCAGCGTGAACGGTGCAAAGAAACTGTTTTTCTCGCTCCTATGCAATCAGATGTATGAATGCTCATGGAGCTTCAGATCTCCACGCTCTCGCACCCTGGCATCTACAAGGCTGACGCCCAATATTCTCAGTAGTGGCGGCCAAAGAGGGCACGTGCGTTGCAGCCTACTAACGGCAAGTTCCTTCGAAAGCCGCGTACGAGCAAGTACCGCTACATATTTCTGCCAAAGGATCACCCGGTCTCACGCGTACTACAGCTCAATGGTCATGTAGCAACGGCTGGGCACCGGCTTCATAAACGGCTCATTCAAGGGGTATCCTTCTACATCGGGGGCAGGCATAGCATATGCTAGCGCTACAGGATAGTCTGTCCCGATACGACTCTGACCTGGCTCTTCAAGCCGCCTTGAAGTGCCGCTATGAAGGTAAGGATGTGCCCGCCAGACACTAGCTGTGGGTAGCTGATATTATGCCCTGCTAGACCTTTGCTTCACCTTTGAGGCAACTGCGCCAGCGCTTGCACTATGGTATGTCTACCCTCCTACCTCAATTGACGATCCAACAGCTGCATCTTAGCGGCCCTGGCTAGATATGGCTGCTGTGTGTTGTGTCTGATGAGCAACCCGATCCTCATAGTGCTTGAAACAATGCTTGCAGCGCAAATCGCTGAACTCAATAGAATTGGTGGAGATGGTGCGCGGCAGAGCAGTCCGATATTTTGAGAGGTTTCATGGCCAGAGAGGTTTGAGCAATACGCATGTGACTTCATCTATGGGTCGGACGTTCCCTGATTGGGGTGGAGGGGGGCGCTCTGCTCGGCATTACTGTATGAGCGGATTCGAATAGTCCAGATCAAGGTATCGAGCCAGGTCTTCTGCTAGCAGCTGGCTAGTCGTCTCAGACGGATGCAGCTCTGTTGTCAAACTATATTTTATTGGCTAGTTCGGCTTTATAACATGAAAGGATACTTACGATCCGCATAAAAATATGATTGAGGATCTTCGCACGGCTCGCAAGGATCCGCAGTCGGGCAAGCATTACAAAAGCTGGTAGCGTTTGGATTTGGACCAAAGACCGATGTAGGAGGATTGAGCAGTATCTCTTCGAAGACAGAATAAGCATCGTATATTGATACTGTCCTGCCAGTATTTACGATCGTGTCATTGAGTCTCTGAAGGAGCTGAGTCTGCAGCGCATTATTGGCTACTACGAGCTGTTTCATCAGGATCGATGTGAATGCTCCATTTTGAGTGACATGTACTCCATATCCTTGCACTTCGTCGTGTGAGTACAACGCCGTGTACTGCAGAGGCCTGTGTCGGGCCAAGCCGAGATGTGACTGTGTTAGCGAGAAGACCAAATATTAATACAAGCAAGCTGCACCCTACGTCGTCTTCATGACGACTACCCTGGAGACTCCCATATCGAGCAAAGTCCGGACTTGCTGTACCACGCAAGATGCCTCCATGTCGATGGTCACATTGGTTTGAGCCTCCTCAGCCGGAGCGTTGTACTGAAAGCCACTGAAGTATGCGCCGAGATCGTTGGTCTGTCCGTGGGCGAAACAATCAGTGGAAGATCCCATACCCACCTTGGTCAAGGTCAAGTTCAAGTTGGAGGCGTAGCTTACGCCGATAAAGAGTAGAGCCGTATAATTCAGTCTTGCCGTTACAGTGGCATTGTAATCCCTGAATGTCTCGATTTGTTGGTCTACGGCTGGTAAAGCGATTTCGCTAGAATTTGCAGCAGTAAGCTGTCGCGGATACAACGCGTTGCTACACGTAGCACCAGATACCGAGAAGTTGAGAACATCGACACTGCTGCCGTTCCGAAGCATCTCCTGAAGATGGTTTCCTCAATGTTAGCCTCATGGCTCAATACGTAGGACAATTCGGTGCTCACCGGCCAAATATAACCTCCAGTGGACCTCGAAGCAGAGTAGACACCGGGAGCTGCATGCAGAACAGTCAGAATAACTGCGTCCCAATCTATCTGTAAGATGGGGACCAACGTGGGCAAGCGGGGAACGGAAAGAGGTCGCTATCATTGGCAGGAGCTTGCAACCTCCATGCATTGCATTCATCGGAGTACTACGGAAAGATACGGTAGGCAGTTCAGTACAGTCACGAGTCGTCCCAGATACACATTTAGGCCCACGGAATCGCCAAATACCAAGAAGGCCTGGGCAGCTTCGGCTTGACGTGGCACTACACTAGCTCTAGCGTAGCCGATCAGAGAAGCAAGGAAACAACATAAGGAGAACATCTTGCAATGTCTTGACGTTTCGATGCCAGACGCTGTGACTGTCCAAGTGCGCGCTGTGGTGCGACCCGACGATCTTGCTTGGATGACTTAAGGCTGCATGGCTTTGAAGGTGAAGGACAGAGTACAGGAAGGAAGAGGTGGAAGTGTGGTCGAGAGAGAAGGTGCTGTAATCATGACTGCTGATGTTGCAGAACAATTAACACTCCGCTGCGCTGCCGTAAGTTGCGTGTATGTTGTCTCTGACCGGCCGGAAGCGAAACTGCGCTCATTTGCATGGCGCTCCGTACATTGAACTTTGCGCAGCTGAGTGCGAGAACGTGCATGTTGGGAGTAAAGCCTGTCCGTAAGTTTGGTATTGTAGCTTATAGTCGATGCGCAGACCAGTCACACCTGTGGCCGATAGCAACGAAGACCTTATGGGTGCGATGGGACGTGATCGGCGTCACAATTCTTGACTTTCTTGTATACTGCAGTAGGGCATTGGAGGTGCTCCACGTTAGAACTTAGAGTGTGCTAACGGCTTGGAGGCCTCGTAAGATCTGCCCAGGTGTACAAAATTAACAAGAGGTACTGCAGTGTTGGCGTCGCCACCTCGTGCGACGAGTGCGTCCCCGTGGCTCAAAAGTCTGTCTCTTGACGTTACTCCATCCAGTAGTATTTTGCGATGCCACTGAACTTGCCTCCGCCAAAGGCTTCTGGCTCATCTACTACGGCCTCTTCTTCAACAAGCGGCTCCAGGTCTCTGTCGCTGCCCGCAGTGAATGGCAGTAATGGCCACGTGCAGCACTCAGAGGAGGAAGTTGCTTATTCGGGAGCAGCGGCACCCTCGACGTCAGCCTCTGCTATTCCATCATCCTCATCGTTCTCAAGCAAGCTAGGATTACCACCCCCAAAGACGAAGTCAAAGCTCGCAGCTGCGAGCCAACCGAAGAAGTTTGTACTTGACCTGCCGAAAACGACGAGATCAGCCTCTGAGCTTGAAGACGACAATGAGCAGACAAATGGTGGAACAGACGAGCCTGCTGCTAAGAAGCCTCGCGTGGCTGGAGGTTTAGGTGCTCTCTTGCCTGAGCCGAAGAAGCCAGCAGCTGGTCTGGGTGGACTGAAGCTGCCTGAACCGAAGTCGGCTCCTTTTCTGAAGGAGTCTAGCAAACCTTCGATAAGTATGATACCGCATACTTTGAAAGGAAAATCGAAACCAGTAGTAAAAGCTGCGGAGACGCAGCAGGAAACTCCGATGGAGAAAGCAGATCAAGACGATCAGGACGGCGAACCCGCCGATAGTGCGGTGCTGGATTTCTTCGGCCTAGGTGAGTCCCAAAGCTTCCACAACATACTATATGTAGCATATCAGTTGTTGAATAAACGCTGACAAAGTATCCTATCAGGTCCGGCTGCGGCTGGTGAAGATGAAGAAGATGACGATGAACCGGCAGACGAAGCCACTATGGACTTTTTCGGTCTGTCCACTACGAAGCCTAGCACGGCAACTGTTGCAAAGGTAGCATCAGGCTCTACAGCTTCAGCAGCAAAAGTGAAAGTCAATGGGGCGCCAGCATCGGCGCCATCCACAAGCACATTCACCGTCGCCAAGAAAGTCTCTGCAGCTCCGACAACAGCAGCGCCCGACCTTGCCTCAAATTACTATGCTACTTTGCCAGTACCTACGAAGACAGATCCCTATCCTGGTTTCTACCAAAAGTCAGACGGATCCTGGGCACCTAAGCGTCCTGACGAGTGGGAGGTCTGGTCACATGCGCAAGGATGGGGCGAAGATGCGGAAGCCGAGGAGCAACAAAGGAAGAAGAAGGAATACAAAATGCCAGCGGACTTCTCGGCCGAAGCAGCGGAGCAGAGTGTGGAAGTACGAGCTGCCAACTTGCGAGGTCCGCAGAACGACGATCTTAAACCTAGCAAGTTCTCTGAAGAGGAACAAGCGAGAATTGAGCAAGAAAAGAACAAGGCCAAAGCGAAGAAGTTCTCGCATAATGCCAGATCAAGACATCAACTTACTACGCTTGTTGCAGATGCTCAGATGAACAGGGCGGAATTGGAAGACAGGATCTCTCACATGAAATCGAACAAGCGGACTGGCGGCCAAAAGTATGGTTTCTGATGCATCGGTCGGCGGGCAGGCTATCTCTCTCCCTTGCAAATTAGTATACTGTTGTTGTACTGCTAGACGGTCACAGGAAGCTGATGGAAGCCAGCTTAGCTTATTGCTTGCCACACGTCTTCGCGGTGCCCAGCGCCCAGCGGCTTGCACCTCCAAGCTTTCGCCCATCACGACATGCAATGCGCAACACTTCATCGCTACTCCAGTCGTGCATAGCACTTCTGCTGTGCATAGGTCTGCTCGCACAAGCTCAGCATGATACTTCCAACGAGGACGAGGTAGTCGCACCGCTCGTCCTGCCAGAAGTCAAGGCATTGCCGGCCTACAGCTTTCGTGGACCTTTCCCAGAAGGAGCAAAGATTGGTGGTTTCGAGGTGACTGGACAAGCGTGAGTGCTAATAGTCATCGTACCAGCTTGGTGACATCTACCTGACTCTGCAACTTCCGCTTTGTGTGCCATCTCCTGCTCCATCCCTGGCTGTAACGACGTGTCTTTTGACCGAACCGCAACAACTCCCCCATCAACATTGGCTTTACCGTTACCCACCTTCGCCAGAACGCGTCTATCTACATCTCCAGACTTTATACGTCTCACACCGCCAATTCCGCTGTCGAATGGTGCCATCTTCTCCACAAGCTCGGTGAAGTCTAAAGAATGGATTGTCGAAGTTGCTGTTCGAGTGCACGGCGCAACAAGGCAGGGCGGCTCAAAAGGCGGTAGAGGATTTGGATTTTGGTACACCAAAGTAGGCTACCATGTCGTTCATAAGCATACATTGTGACAATATCTGATCAAAGCTTGTCTTGGTGGCTAGTCGGGCTCTCCTACAAAAGGTCAACAGCCAGCTGCACAAACGCATAGCAATCACGACAGCAAAGTCTCGTTCTTCGGCCAGAACATCAACTTTGACGGTCTGGGGATAGTCTTCGACTCCGCACCATCCGTGCCGCTGCTTCCACGGTCAGATCCAGCAGGATGGGCTTTCGGAGCAGACACGACAGGAGTCATCAGTGCTATCATTGACGATGGCAAGACTGGAAACAAATGGTACGATGACTACAAGTCTGGAGAAAGACGTCAGCCTGGACAAGAAGCCAAATATCTCGAAAGCAGCGTGGGAGAATGTGAGGCAGCCTTTAGGAACGCGCCTGGCTTGGTCTGGGTCCGGATAGCACACTTTGATAAGATGATTAGAGTAAGAACGCTTTCCTCAGCAGTGTCCTGTACTGTCTTTACTGATGGCAGGCTGACATCGCTCTTATAGGTTGACTTGGATTTACAACCGCATACCACGTTGACACCGGAAAAGCGACACTTCACCCATCACTGCTTCACAGTCAAGGACGTCGCATTACCGTCTGGCTACCATTTTGGCCTCACTGGCTTGTCGGCTGGAAACACAGACCCTGACTCGGTGGATATTTACGCCTTCGATGCATGGGAAGTGACGGGCGCTGCCGATGGACAGCAACATTCTCAACCAGTGATAGACAAGAGCGATACAACATCGTTCAAGCCCCTAGCTGGTACCGAAGACAGCAGTGAAGAAGTCAGAGTTGGATCGTTGCAGGAAATTGTCGCTGCGCAATCCAGGATGACAGAAGCTATCGATGCTTTGGCAAGGAGAATTGATGCTATGCAGCAAAAGATCGACAGTAGGCCTGCTGCAGTAGCTGGAAGCGGAGATTACTCACGGCAACTACAAGAAATTTCAGCCGCCGTGTCACGCTTGACTGGTCAACATCCCTCGCAAGCCCAAAGTGGCAGCATGTCAGCCGAGGAGCTGGAGCAGCAAAGTGTGCAGTACCTCGTCAAGATGATGACTCGTCTCAGTGCGGACGTTAACGGTATCACAGTGCGCTTGGATGGCCTAGCTACTCGTGTCAACAAGAATATTGCAGCCGTCTCAAGCAGACTAGGAGAAGTCTTCACGCTCACCGCTAGAACGGAAAAGTGGCTAGTTGAAGGTCCAGGCAATAAGCGTGGCCTGAACTTTGCACGTGCTGGGAAATGGCTTGGTGGACTTCTTGGGTGTCTAGTCGTCTTTGTCGCCGTCAACAGAGTGAGGAAAAATAGATCGGGATCAGGTGGAAGAGGGAGAAAAATGATCTAAAATAGAATGAGTATGCAACGAGTCGTTAATGACAAACACGAGTAAAGATGAATGTTCATACAATACTCACACAGGAAGCGCATGCTGCTTGTCGCTAAGCGGTCCGCCCAAAACTTCCCAGCCATGTGTCTGGGTCCGCACGCTCTCCTGACTGCACTGCAGGGTCTAACACACTTAATCCGTCGGTTTAGTGGGACTAACGCCTGAGCATGAGCGGTACTTTAGGATATGACGCTTTGCGACAGCGAGGCTTTTCGAAACCGCTCACAATCTGGCTTCTTAAAGACACTTCGACAATTTATGCCAATAGGTAGCAAAGCTGTAAAACATCTCGCCGTCCACCATATGCAGGACGTTGTCTGACACGGATGGCTCCACTCGATGTTACGACAGCTAGACAAGTCAAAGGTAGAGCTCGACCTGTTCTTTCGTAGACTCACTCCGCTCTCATTGACAATTTGGGCTATATTCCGGCCATATCACCTTACCGCACCATGGTCGAGGAGCTTGACGATAGACGCATACAACCATTCCAGCAGATGCTGATAGATCCGCTTACACGGCAAGAGCATCCATTCCGATATGCTCTGGCGCGCTAACTTGTTATGCACCCAAGATTCTCTGCCTTAGATCTAGCCTACAAGTACAGCCTATTGTGGTGCTGCGCAAGTGCTCAGGCCGAGCTCGGCATTGGTGACCTCGGTATCAGGCGTGTTCAACAAGCCATCGACGGCTACCACGAAGTATGCAAAGATTGCTTGAATAACAGGCCTATTGGAACTTCGCCAATGCAGTATATTGATGGCATGGAAGCTATCTACAATCACATCGATACGTGTATACAGTGGCGGGATGCCATTCAGGTCATACTGGCAAATCAAGGCAATGGCATGCCACAGGGACCTGTTCCAGCTGTGAGGTCAGAGATTGTCGGTACTCTTCTGGATTGAATCATAGTCTGATCTGCCGTACTTACACACCACAGCATCACAATCTCGCGTACTTCGTCACGGTCTACAGCAGGTTGGCGCGACAAGCACAAAAGCAAGCCACTGGTCAAGCATGAGGTGCAGGAGGATCCAACATCCGCTCTATTGCGTTGTGATAACGTAAACAGTCGGCCAGATGATGGTGAAGTTTTGTAGGCATTCGATTTTGCGTAAATTGTGTACTGTGTAATCGGGGCTGGGGGGAAGGTCAGCACGTCTTAGCCACTGCTTGAGAAGGGCGCGTCTCAACGTGTATGCTCATTGTCGGAAGATAGCAGGTTATATCAGCTTCAGGGTGATCGTCATGCAGTAGTCCGTGTTCAAAGCAGAGTGCTCAAAGCAGACCGCTCTGCATTGTGAGTCCAGTGCGAGGAGGGTTGGCCTGTACATTTTGAGCGTCTTTGCATACAGCTGTTTAAGCACTTGGCCCTAATGCCTTCTTTGCTAGATCTGCCATTTCCTTGCCTAGTGAAGATGCCCTTAGTCCAGCTCTAGTTCTCACGTGCTTGATGACCTTGTTGAGACTTTTAGTATCACCCTGAACACCTAACTCTTTCACGGCTTCTTCGACCATAGTTCTGAGGTCTTCTAGGGACATTTCCTTTGCTTCTTCAGGGATGTATTCGTCTAGTACCGCAATCTCCTCGTTGAATTGCTGGACTAGATCATCTCTGCCTTGAGCAGCATAGGCTTCCAGCGCTTCTTTTCGTTTTGACACGCATTGGAGGAGTGTCTGGATTTCTGAAGGAGGCTTCTCTTGGTGTTGTAGTGATTGAATATCAGCGAGTGCGGACTGTTCATAACGAGAGAAAAGGTCAAGTCGGAGAAAAAGTGATGATGAAACATCGTTGGAAGCGGAGCAACTGGAGAAGTCAGCGAGCATCGACACGACTATACAGCATGCATACACACACCTTCAAAGTCTGAGCGCGTTGCTTGTTCTTTGCTCGCATGGCTTCTTTCAGTCCTTGCTGCAAGCTCTTCAATACGCTGGCAGGATCCGCCGTCGCTGCAGAGGTGGAAGCAGCTCTGATGGCCAGCTTGGGAGAGCAGCAGGAGGAGCATGCCCTCCATCGCAAAGTGGATGTCATCATGGTGAATGAGCTTCTGGACATGCTTCAATGAATGCAGTGATGGCGCAAAAACAAAGAAGGCCGCACCTTTCACTTGATCATCATCATTCTTCAACTGCCCAGCTATTTTACAGGAGTCTGGAAGAACAAACAAGAATGCGACAACCTAAAGTTACAGATGTGGCTTGTGTGTCACCTTCATACTAACACTCTGGCAGTCATGGTGGGGTGTTCGCTGTCATGAGTACAGTCACGCAGAGGGTACTGCTGTTGCCGCAGCAACCTGCAATCTAGGATCCATCCGACAGCCGTCAAGTCCTCCATCAGATACGCGACACTTGTCAGCAGACACTGCATCAGGAGACGTGAAATTGCAGCAAGATGGGAGGCAACTCTACAGGATGTCCAGTCCACTACATGCCTGAAGACGAGTGAGCCATCGCCCTTCTACAGTCGTGCTCGTCTACAGAGAGGCGCTTGGCCTGATCGACTGATTCTTCAATCCTTCGTAGTACGCCTTTCCTGACAGAAGACGGCGACTTCAACATCAAGTTGCACTATGTCGGATGGATTGTAGCTGGCTTCTTTGGCTGTAAGCTTCGATATGCCATCCACATATCCATTGTAGATACGTCGAGCTGATCACGTGTCAATACTGGCTGGACATATTTATTGTCCTCAGTAATAGGATCTGCAGCCTCGTTCTGGCTAATCATCAAGCATCTGCAATTCTATACACAGCCATCCCAGCAGGTGCGTGGGGTGTGAATAGATGAGCGACCTAAGGCAGACCTGATCCAAGTCAATATGTCGTAGAAATACATTGTCCGAATTCTGTTCATGGTACCATGCTATGCAGCCTATTCTTGGTTTTCGTACTACTGGTTAGTCTCATACACTTTTGAGACGTCTCGACAAGATGTTTGACTGCAGTACTGGCGTCCGCAGGTGGAAACAAGCCTTGTACTTTCAGCTACTGCGAGATTGTTACGAAGCCGTCGTTATCGCATCTTTCTTTTCTCTCTTGCTCTACTATCTGGGGGACAATGAAGAGGAGCATGCTTTGGTATTCAAGAATGTTCAGTTCAAGAAGTGGATATGGCCTTTTGGACGTTGGCGATATAAACCTTCTGGACCTCGATTCCTTAGCATCATGCAATGGAGTATTGGACAGTGAGTGTCAAGTTCATTGTTATCACGGCAACGATACTGAAGGTAACCTCCTTCACATTAGATACTGGATATGTAGACCTGGCTGCACGCTGGCAGCTGTGATCACGCAAGCTTTCAATCTAT
The DNA here is from genome assembly GCA_023628255.1 of Cystobasidium sp. 2NF920. Taxonomy (NCBI): domain Eukaryota; kingdom Fungi; phylum Basidiomycota; class Cystobasidiomycetes; order Cystobasidiales; family Cystobasidiaceae; genus Cystobasidium; species Cystobasidium sp. 2NF920. Next base: position 378,767 of record JAMALA010000006.1, read on the forward strand.
ACTGCCTCGAATCCTGGTCATGGCGTTACTCACATGTTTGGACGTCCACCGTCATCTGTATTTCGGTCACTGTTGCGATGTATGCCGTCCTTCAGTTCTACGTCACAATGAAAGTCGAATTGGCACCCTATCAACCTATGCTCAAGTTCTTCGCTGTCAAAGCTGTGGTCTTTCTTACATTCTGGGGTGAATGTATGCTTGTTGTCCTCGCTTCGGTGGGTGTCATCAAAGGAAACAGATATTGGAGTGCCCACGAAATACAAGTCGGCATTTCAGCCGTCTTATCATGCTTCGTCATGATGATCTTCGGCTTTTTACATGTCAAATCATTCACCTATCTACCCTATCGAGGCGACTCTTTAGACCCGAAAGAAAGAAAATTCAATAAGACCAAAATGCTACCTGCTTTGGGCAATGTGTTGGACTTCCGGGACGTCGGAAGGGATCTCTGGACGGGTACAAAGCAGATTGGCAGGTTATGTGCAGGAAAGAAATTCGAAGAAAGTTTCGTCCAAGAGGTAGATCATCTTGGTAATGCATTGGGGAAAAGTCGTTTCATCAAGAAGAAGGAAGGTGAAGATGGCGACGCTACTAAGGCACTCATGAAAGAGAAGACAGACATAGAACAAGAGTTGGAAAGGGTCAAGCTTGCGCTGAATGATGATCCGGATGAAGCTTTTGTTAGCGAAGTACCACCAATGACTGAAAGGCTTCAATCTACGGCTACCTCCCCATGGGAGAACACGACGACTGCATTTACGCCCCTCTTCAATTTCACCCGAACAACTTCACCTGCACCCTCCTCCGCCATAGGTATCGCGCCAACATCATCTCTTCGCTCCGGACCAGCCGAAGCGATTTCTTTCGGAGACACCCGCCGCTTTCCAAAATCTTCCACAGGCCTGCTGTACCCAAAAACGCCCCCTGAGCTCAACAACGATCAACACAGCGTAAAGTTCCCCGAAAGACTAGAAGGCGACGCTGGAGAAGCAGTCTATGACAAGCCGACTTCTTGGTTCAGACGAGTCTTCCGAAGAAGTGGAAGTGGAGCAACCGACTCGCGCGCTATACACACGCCTCTACACCAAGGACCGACATCAAAGAATGACGCCGTAATTGACGAAATACTGGAAGATAGGAGCATGTCATATGACTATTCAGCGGCTCCTCTTTCGCAGCAAGCTCGACCGTACACAGGCAGAAGTGGCGCAGTTACCCACCACATGCGCGAGTATGTAACAACGCGCACTGGCAGGGATCAGGCCCATGCTCTCTCGCCACCTCGTGATGGTCTTAGAATGCCGAATCCTTTGAGTCCATCCCGCTATCCCGGCTTCAACGAGCAAGCACATGTGGACCGAATGTACGCTCTTCATGCTGTTGCGATGAACGTTGTGTCACCTCCACCAGACACGCAGGTTCCAAATCAGCCATTGTCAATTTCTCTATCTGCAGCCACACACCACTCTCAAGTGTCTCCACAGCCTGTAATGGACGAACGCGTCTCTGCAGCTTACGCGCAGCCATGTCACATCGTGCGGCACAGCATGAACAGTATAGGCGAGTCTGCAAGTCGCCTGCCAAGACACGATCTTCCGCCTGCCGGACCTTCAGTCAACGCTATTCTGCCGTCCAAGCTGAGCAGCCCTTCCGGCAGACGACCGCTCCCAACTCCTCCAGTCCGGCAGGCCGAGGCGAATGGTCAGGAATTGTACCCTTCGAACCCATCCATGAGGCCGTCCAGCGCGAATGATCAAACATACACACCCGCTTCGTCGCTGAGCAGCCGACATGCTGCATCTAGTAGGCACGGCCCTGTACAAAGATTGGGTTTGGGCCTGTCATACCCCGATGAGCAGCCTAGACATACGCCAGCGGAGGCGGGACAGCGCGGGACTCGTTTTGTCTACGACGAGTACTGAGTATCGGGAAGATGCAGGTGTTATATTCGATCATTGCGCGTTTAGTTAGTCCTAATATACAGTAAACTTCCTCATAATATCGCGCCCGCCGATTAGTCGGCCATGCTCGAGTACGGCCTTTGATGCTGATCTAGTCGTGATTGATAGTCGTAGCCATTGCTGTTGGTACTTCTCGAGCCTTGCCCTTGTCCTGTGTGCACGCTTGGCTAGCCTGCGAAGTCGCTTGATCCGTTTGCTCCGCCGGAATATTCTCGATTTCTGAAACGGTTCGCAAAACGCCTTGGACGTCACCGGTGTCGAGTACCTTCATTGCCTTCTGCAACTGCCCGATGCATGTCTGTAGCGTAGTCTGTGTACTATTCAATAGACACAAGCGGGTTTGCAGGCCCTCTCTAGTGACCTCAGCCAGTGTAGCAAGCTGGCCCTCATCCAGATCCTCTGGCAAGTGTACCATCTCAGGCTGATGTACAGGCTCCTGCGTAGTATCATTGATGGTAGGCCAGAAGCCTGATTGTGCTAAAGAAGGCAGAAATCGAGCCAGGTAGCCCGGCTTGCTTGGATCGGATGGGTCGAAGAGAGGAATCAAGCGGGGCATATCATCGCTCTTTAAGCTCGGCAGAGATGGCGCTGCTTGAGAGGTATTTGAGAATGCAAAGGGGTCACTGCTCGTGAGCACTGCAGGTGAAGCCCAGGCAGGAATGCTAGAGAAACTTGAGGACGTGGGTAGCGAGCTACCGCCAAACGCTCCCATGGGATCTAGTATGGTGACAGGAGAAGATGCTCGACTGTCTAACGACGTCGCATGCTGGCCCAGTATATTTTGTACAGCGGCTGGCTGTGCTTTCACCCTGACTGCAGTAGCCGGCTGCGGGGTCTGCTGAGCTCCGTCAGAAGCGCTCTTCTCGGGCTCCGCAATGACTTCATCAATCTTGATTGTTGGCGTTGGTGTCAATGACCGGAGAGACTGTGGACCGTTCTCGCTCGATCTGACGGAAGACGAAGACTCGGAGACAGCAATCCCGCGTCTTTTCAGAGCTGCTTCGAACCGTTGTTTTCTTTGCTCGTCGAGGGATGAGCCGATGCCGATCGAAGGTGACGCTTCAGGTTTCTTTTGTTTCATACTTTCATCAGTATTCTTGTTGTTTGCTACACTGCTCGCATCAGCAGACCCTGTCGGTGAAGAGCGCATTACTGCCGTAGCATTACCAGGCTGACTTGGTTGAGCAATGTCAACGAGCGGCGGTTTCGGTACCGAGCGCAATTGAAAAGCAACAAGAGGATTTTCTGGGCCAGCCCGCCGCCGAGAGGACGACGATGGAACACCAGCAATCGGTCGAGGAGGAGTTGAGGTCGGCACTGAAAGTTGGGCATTGGCTGGTGTCGGTGATCTTGACGCGGCACTTGCTTCCGCTGAAGTTGACGGAGCTCCGGTCTGCTGAGGTCTGTTGGCTTGCGGTAGCGCAGCTGCCTGAGCTAGTGCAGGTTGTTGAGCTGGTGCAGGTTGCGGGGGAGCAGCTGGTTGTCTTGCAGTCGAACTGCTGCTGGCCAAGACAGGTCGGCGACTACACGCAAAATTAGTCATTCACTCATGCTTGACGTAACTCGTAGATGCAGTGTTGGCTCACCATGTAGGACAACTCTGCTGGCGTTCGAGCCAGCTTCGCAAGCAGTGAAAATGGAAAATATGGCCACAAGGTAGCTTCTTCGGGGTATCGTTCGGACCTTGTCGAGTGTCTCGAGCTTGATTTTGAGCCTCGGCCCTGGCCTCCATGTCTTCTCTGCAGATGATGCAGGTTTTGTCGGAGAGCCGCTCCATCTCCTCCGCTGTGGCATTGGGATAGCGCTGGTCCATGTTTCGAGTTGCCTGTCGGTAGCGAGATAAGTCCCGGATCTTGTTGATGAAGCTTCTTGCGGTCATGTAGACGTCGCGCAGAATGTTAAGTGGGAGACCGTAGAATGTGAGGATGAGACTGAAGAAGCACAGATATGTCGCCAGCTTGAGGAAATCGCATGCCAGCTCCACGTAGAAGATGAAGACAGATTTGTTTTCCCAAGGAACGTCGTTTCGTAGATCATATGCATTTCCTCCGTATTTCAAGCTGGTACCTAGCAGTGTTGCAAGCAGAATCATATACTCGCTGGCAAACATGATCATGACGCTCGGTCCTTCGGTAAGGATGGAGTCGGCCGCCACCGCTACCAGAACTGTGTCGACAACCCAAAGTATTGACAGGATGGCGACCATTCTAATGTGGAAAAGACGAGGAATGACAGGTGCTTGTTCCATCTACAATATTGTCCATGTCATCAGTATTGTGTGACGCTTCACTTATAACAGAGGCTCGAGCTGGTATTGCTTACCATTTCGACTCGGTCACTTGCTAGCCAGTGGAACACCTTGAGAAACAGCAAGCTGACGAACAGAATGACAAATGCTGTATCGAAAGACTCGCGGAAGATGGTGAGTGCCAGCAAGCTCTCCGTGATCGCGTACCAGACACGCTCGTGCATGCGCTAAGTGGTGAATGCGAGCATCAGCCAGTGTCCAGGTAAGACATATGGGAAATCTGGTATCTGACCTCCACCTCTACAAGTCTAAGAGGGCCAAAGAAGACAGTCTGCACTCCTCGGCCAAAGATGATTGTCAGAAAGATGCCAAAGTTCCACAACAACTGCCAATGTGCGGAAACATCCGTCAGCAAGGCTGTCGCTCTGAGCTACCTAATACGTCCACATACCATCATAGATGCGTTGCTTTTGGACAGGTAGACTGCAGCAGCGAAGAAGTTGCTCCGCTGCCTGAAGGCACTTAACACCACGTAGGCGGCCGCCGCACATGACAGGCCGCCATACGCCGCGAGCCGCACCATGGTGGAGGAGCTAGCAATCAGCTGGCACTACCGAGCTCTGTCCTCTCGCAGGTCCGAACTTGATCTTGATGGTCTTGCTGTTGCTGTTGGAGCAGTGGCATACCGGCAAGTGTAACAATTGGCTTCCGCGTCGCTCGACAAAGGACGTGATCGAGCGCGCAAGAGCTGCAGAGCAATCAAAGGCTTGCTTTGATGTTGCAAGGGCACACTGCACAGATTCATACGGTCTAGAACGGTCTATGGCATTACCTTGACGTCTTTCCTGCTTTCGCACTATTCTTACAATGTGGGTGCTACTACTGTGATTGCGGTGGCAAACTTGGTCTGTAAACTGCTGCAAACGCGACCTCACAGTGCTGTCAGATAAGGAAACATGGTTAGCGACAGTAGCGCAGAAGCCAGTTCAAATGCTGCCTACCATCAAAATTGATGAGATGCATCCCTCGCCGCCGCTCGAGCTCGTCTTGACGCTGTAGGTCGTGATGTCAGTATCCCATAATGTGTATTAGACCCCGGAAACAGCGCTACCCACCCTCTCGTTAATATGCAGAACTAATACAGTAATAGCTAATACGATGATCGTTGTGATCAAAGTGACTCCTACCCATGGGATCCATCTGCCAGGCATGAGGAACAGCTGTTTCGTCCAAGTGGACGAATCGTGAACATCTTCTTGTTGCCACGGAACTATCACTACTTGTGAGTTGGGTATCACTCCTTCGATGGACATGAAGTGGCCGTCTTGATGACGCGTGCTGCCGACGAAGAGATTTTCGACATAGTTATTTGTCCGACCGAGACCAAAATACGAATATGGCAGCTGCAGTGAAAGGTACGCGGTCTGAGGTACCTGGCCAACTGTGCACATACGCGATCAGTATCGAAACACGCCGACCGAACCGCATCTACTTACCTTGCGTTGCCCGTCTGATACCACCAGTATCCAAGACTGTGAACTTGTACGATGCTCCTGAATAGCTCACTCCGTATGGCTAGTACAGCATCCACTTAGTCAATACTTTTTTCTTCTGGGCGTCAGAATCACTTACTTGATATTTCTCACCCTCAGCAGTCACGCAGGTCCCGTCACAGGCACCATTACTTGTCAGCGTTTTCAGGAAGAATGCGTCATGGAAGTAATTATTTTTGATGAATTTGAATTGTCTACTGGCTCCGCTCGACAGTCCACTCCGTTGGACCAGGAGATCGAGCGTACCGTCTTCGTCAATGTCGATCCAGATGGCCGATTTCGCATCCTTGATACTGTTGAGTGCTTTCGCTCTATCCCCATCTACTCGGCTAAAAGCGCGCCGGCCTGCTTCGGTTTCTGCTTGAGAGCATATCGTTCGACTGCAAACGACGGATTGAAGAAGAGCAACCGTCCCTTGATGCCTCGACGAAGAAGAGGAAGATATGACTAATAAATCTGGGTATCCATCCTTATTATAGTCGCCAATCCGTATAGCATTTGGCAGAGTGCCGCGGAATGCATCATCGCTTAATACCAGGTATGGCTCAGAAGGTAAGATAGACGACAAGGGTATACGCTGGAGAGCCTGAGTGCGTGATGATATAAGCTTCGATATATTGTTCCACTCTGCAAGCACTTACAGCGTTTGAAGAGTCCTTGGACAGGTCAAAGCGGAAATCAGTGTCGGCGACACAGAGGTCTCCTACGTCTCTACACCGTCGAGCCTTGGGCGCGGACGAGGAAGTCAGGCCGCCTGTGGTAGTGCACAAAGGCATTTGCTGATTGTATGCGATATTTATGTGGCAGCCTTCGCCCGAAGTGCAAGTGGGAAATACCATGTCCATCGTGCCATCTCTATCCATGTCTGCGAAGCTTATCTGCCCAGTACCAGCGGGTAGAGATCCTGTCTGAGCAAGCTGGAACCCCGACGCCTTCGAGTTGATCCATATTTGGTACGAAAGACCTGAGGTCGAAGATTCGTCTTGGCATACGAGAAAGAGGTCCGCTAAGCAGTCGCCGTCAAGGTCGATGAAGGCATTCGAGTGTGGATTCGGGATCTTGCAGTCGAAGGTAGCAGAGTCTAGAGGTGGATCAGCCCTGCGAACATGTGTCTTATCAGAAAAACTCCTCGGCGCATGAGGAGCGCACTTGGCGTACAGGGTAAACAGCTGAGTCTGATTGCTCTCTTGCCAGTTATTCCGCCAAACCTTGAGGTTTTCTCCTTTATCGTCCCCGACTGGAAATCCTAACAGGCTCAGTTTCATATCCCCACTGGCGTCAAACGGTATAGGCTGCTGTGGAGCTGAGGATGGAGCGCTAACGGGTTCTGCTATGGACGAATCACATGTCGGATCTTTATCGCTGCAGTACAATTTTACAGATGAGCTTACAGAAATTTCCACCGCCTAATCCTCTGTAGAAGAGCATCCTGACTTCGTTATCTTCCCACCACCCATCTGGGTGCTCCTGGCCCATGACTAGCAGATCAAGCCTACCATCGTAGTCGTAGTCTCCGGGAATGACGTTTGTGATAACCCAAGGAGCGTGGATCCCTTTGGCATTCGCTACAGCTTCGAACTTGTATTCCTCTGCAGTCATCAAACAGGTTGGTAGAAAGGCTCAGTAAGTCATTCCGCGAGCACGTACAGCGCCACTGCTCACTCCGGTTCCACTGCCAAGATGATATCGACCGCTGATCTGGACTCAGTACGAAGAGCTCCAGGCTAAGTCAGGTATCTAGAAGAGTCAGCTACTCTGATACCTAGCATGCTGCGTCGAAGTTTAGAGGGTCGCGTAACCTGTTACTTACAACTGACCGCCATCCAAATCTCCCAACGCGGCGACCATGCCGTTCGCAGTTTCCAGACCCAGCGTGCCCATGTCGATGAGACCTTCATATTTGAAACGCTGCTCGCCCATGCCGAAGAGTGCCGTCACAGGCTGCGCTTGCTGAAGCAGCAGCTGCCATAGTAACGTGGCTCCAAAGAAGCTCGTGACGCGCCGCCGCGATAATCTGCTCGGCGACGCAGTGCTTGAGCAGAGACGGCAGCGCATGTCATCTGGAAGACTCGATGCAAGCAATCTTAAAGACTAGCCAGGCGTGTTCTAATCTTGACGGTCTTGTCACTCTCGCTGGATGTTGAAGATGCTGGTCTGGAAGCAAAGGTGATCGAGCGGTAAGTTGGGTGCTATCATGCAAGCATGCTCGTTACGAATTGAAACAATGTAGTCAAAGCCCTCGATTGCGCTACAGAGGTTGGTTGTACGCTTGCAAATGGCGTCTGCACCATTCTATCGAAAGAGCCTCAAGTTCCCAGTACGATGATCCTTTGCACTGCAACAAACCTAGATTCGCGAACCAGACTCCGCTATACGAATCTAGGTCTGTTACATTGTTCATTTGGTCCTGATCACCAGCAGGTGACTAAAGTGGTCCCCAATCTCCTGAAGCGGCGTTTAGCAGATGATAACGCGGGCTACTATTGCGTTGAAAGAGCTTGCAACGGGTTACCAGGTGTCGTTCAGAAAACGGAATCAAGATTGCCTGTACTGACACACAGTCCGGTACCTGTAGCTTCGGATAGCCCATAATGTAGTTTGCTCTTAGTCAACTCAGCGTAAACCTAAGAGCAATTGTACAGACTAGCGGTGTCAGGTGTAGCTTCGAAAAGACGAAAAATTGCCGAAAAGGGTAAGATTGCCTAAAGATGTGACAAATATCTGATGATAGTTGAGTAGATGTCATGATAGACCTTTTTTACAATCTGCTGACCTAAAACGAATGTTATTATCACCGACTAAAAAGCAAAAAAGCAATTCCCGGACGTAGCGTGTAAATTCCTGCGTGGCGTGCAGGATTTTTTTATGCTTAAAAGCGAGGAGCGTTGAGGATGATGCCCATCAAGCAGCCAGAGAGTGTTCCTACGATTGGGATTGTAAGAATCCAGCCAAGGAAAATCCATCCTGTCGCTTTCCAATTGATGGCTTTGAGATCACCGTTGCATAGACCGACACCGACTGTAGCGCCAGTGATGCACATTGTTGTTGACTATGTATAGTATTCGTGGATGGCATGCAGAGACGCGCAGGAAGATTCAAAGTCAGCACGATCCGGTGGCGAACATCGGGAAAATCCAAACTCACGACAGGCAGACCATACTGCGAAGCGAGAATGACAGTGATTGCGGCGCCAAGTTCCATAGAGGATCCTCGAGAGGGCGACATGTACGTGATCTTGTTTCCGAGCACTCTCATGATATTGTATCCGTATGTAGCGAGACCGAGTACGAGGGTGAGGGCACCAACAACGAGCATCCAAATTGGTATGTCACTGTTCTTGCCTTGGATGGCTCCTGAGTGCCAGGTTTGGTAAATGACAGACCAGGGTCCGATGGCATTTCCAAGATCGTTGGCGCCGTGTGCGAAAGATGCAGTGCAGGCTGTGAGGACTTGAACGAAGGAGTATGTATGTTCGAGCTCATTCGGGTATTGCTTAGCTGCAGCGTATACAGCTCGCATATGTTGTCCATCTTTTGTGTCAGCCGCTCCGGCTTGGGCAGCATGAATATCGTAACTCGTGCCATACAGGAACGTCTTCAAGAGCCAAGGCTTTGCGCGATACTTCAGGATGATGCGGATGTTGCTTGGTGAATACCAGCCACCCTCCTCAAGCGGATGTCGGTCTAAAGCTTCGATCTGACGTGCAAGAAGGGAAGTCGACTTGGGTTCGGGAGCCCTGTCGTTGTTGACTTGCACATCTGGGGATCCACTTTCGACCTTGTTATCATCCGCGCTCTCCTCGGAAGCATTCGAAGAACTACTGCTGCGATGGGTTTCTGCAAGCGTGTATGCTTGTGTTAGACATATTCGGTTACCCACTAGGAGATCTGCTATGCTCACTCTCGATGGAAATGTTGCCATGGTCGTCTTGAATGACTCGGTAATCTGGTACTGCAGCTGCATGGTCCATAGCGTCGGCAGGAGTCTGTCTTTTCCACAGTAGTGGGCCCATGAAGAACTGAGAATTATTGTAGAAGATGTGTCAGCCAAGGGCTGGGGCCTACTCGACCGGCCAGCTGCTTTCAGCGACTCACATGATACCATCTAATGGTGTAGTCGCGCTTGATGACCTTAGCATAGACGAATGGTACCCAGAAGAGGATCGCAAGGACAGCAACGACCAGGGCAGAAAGGACGATGGCCAAGGCGGTGGTCGTAGGAGGTTTTGAGGTCAAATTGAGTGATGGAGCGCCCTTGTAGATGATAGACATGGTGGAAACAGCTGCCGCGGTGAAGAAGAAGAAGGGACCGGTGTAGATCGCCCATCTGACGGGATCCTTTCGTACTAGGACGACGAACTTGACGAGGAGGTACAATACGGCTGCGAAGGCGCCAGCAAGGGCAGGTGCGAGACCCAACCCAGCGAAGATGGCACCTAAGCCTTTGCCATCGTTCCATCCCCATTGTACAGAGTTTGCACCAGCGACAGCGACACCAACACCGGCTACCGCTGAGACTATGGAATAGGTGGTGGAGACGGGGAAAGACATGTAGGTGGCGAACATAAGCCATGTTGCGGAAGCCGTGATAGCACAAGTGAAGGCAAGCAGCTGAACACCAGCATTGCCTTGGAAAGCGGTTCCGGGCTGTATGAAGAGACAGATTAGGCTTCTTATCAGAATCCTGGCATCGACAGGCTGATAGCAAGACGAGGGAATTGACTAACGATGATACCGTTCTTAATCGTGCCCGCGACTCGAGCACCGACGGTAACAGCACCTAAAAACTCAAAGATTGCGGCTCCGATGACTGCTTGTCGTAGCGAAAGTGATCTGGAAGAAACCGACGTGGCCCACGAATTGGCGACGTCGTCTTCAAACGGGAAGTCAGAGATGTTAGCACGGCGTCCTTGTGATATGACAACAGAGAAGTGCTTACTCGCTCCGATGTTGAAAGCATCAAGGAGAGAGAACATTGTGCCGATGGCCATCTGAAAGGCAAAGGCTTTGTTAGCGAGAATGGACGGTCGCACGCCACATGCGCGAGCCATGATATGGGCTTACCAGGTAATCCCATTGGTGTAAGGCCGGCATCTTGACGACCAGATTCTATCTTCTGTTTCCCTTGAGAGAAAGCCTTACTCTCCACTGTCTTATTGGCGGGAATCTGCCTGCTGGAAGGACGCGTTGGAGTTCTATACAGAACAAGAAGAAGAGATGAGAAGGCAAGTTGCTTAATGAGATATCTACTTTGTTGCTCAGTCACGAGGGGGGGTTGCCTATACTGCAGCTTCAAACGTGCATCTCCCGGTCTCGTTGCGCTTTAACGATTTCGCTAACTGTACGCCAGCGACACCGTTGAAAATTTCCTCATGAAAAGGTCTTATTACGGTGTTGTACTATCGCTGTAACCGCGGGAAAACCGCATTGTATGTGTTGATGCTGTCTTGGCCAGGTCGTGACTGCACGTTCGTCGAGCTAGCTTATCACTACTGCCGGTACCGGGATGTGAGGGAGGTGGCCTGCGAGACAAGTCCCCTTGTACCATAGCTCGCTGTGTTTCGCTGTGAAGTTCGACCTCAGATATTAATGGCTCACATTACGGAAGATCTCGACTTGGCTATCTGACTGTCCCACGAGAAAATCCTCGACGTGAGAGCTAGGAATTCCATACGCCCTGTAGAATACCTCATGCTTTGGCGGACACATGATAGAGCCAGCAGAGACGCGCACGTTCAACTCTGGCCATGCACGACTGTACATAGGGATGCAGAAAGACATTCAATCATGTTCTTTATTTAGAGTCAGTCAGATGAAGAGAGGCTTGGCATTTTTCGTGCCGTATGATCAAGTCAGCCGTGGCAAGCTGTTCAGGCACGTGGCTGAATGAGGATAGACAAGATGCGTACACAACGTCCCGCAAGAACGTACTACTACTGCATGGTCTTGTGCTTTACACATACACGAACGGGACAGTCCATGACAGTAATCTGGCCATGCCGTAGTGTTCCGGACGCTGTGAAACCCTTCTTGCCGACGTCGGTTATACAACCACGTGCGGTCAACGTCGACAAGTACAAAGTGCAACACTTCCGAGCACTACTACCGAAGTCTGCAGCTTTTGAATTATTGTCATTTGCTTGTCCCAGACTATTGCATCTAGAAGAAACTGTCCACATTTCGTCGAGCTGGGCGACGCGCGCCATCTGCGTGACTTGCTTTTCGGGGTCCACCAACACCACCACCACCTCGACGCATCTGACCACCCATACCAAACATATCATCTTCGCCTCTACCGTGATCTCTTGCATAAGTGATGCCAAACTTGTCCACCAGCATGTTCGCCTCGTCCAGACTTTTTGTCATCAAGTTTAATAAGGAAATAAGGGTAACATCGTTCTGCTCCTGCTCAAATTCCGAAGCCAGAGAAGCGCCTGCTGTACCAGATGTTGAGGCAGTAGGAGACTTCGAAGCAGACGTGGATTCTGATGTAGAAGACGAGGTAATAGAGGAGACGAGTGAAGAAATTTGTCGCAAAGTCTCATGGTCTGGCGCAATTTTGCCCTGATGCACACCGCTCAAATACTCCAGGATGGCCGCTATGCGGGAGTGAAGCATGGAGATGGCATTTCTCTGAGTAGACAGCCCGGCGACCACTGCATGTCGCGAACTGAGATGTCAGTTACAGCAGACTAGAGGCGGACTGTCGACTCACAGGTGGTCTCAGTAGTTTCCTGTGGAGCTTTGCCACCCTGTGCAGTGGAAGCGCCAGCAGTAGCGTCCGAGACGGTAGGTCTGCTTGCACTCTCGACAGCAATCCTCTCTGCTTCATATGTCTCCACCTTGTAACCACCAGCTTCAGTAGGAATCCTGACGAACTTGGTTTCGGACTTGCCGCTAGCAGTGTCGACAATCGATTCATAGATATCGAGAGGTAACTTAGAAGCTGCGACCTTCGTCGACCCTCCTGGTGCAGAGGGAGGCTGGATTGCGTCAGGATGTAATTGAAGAAAGACGGGTGATTCATTGTATGCTAGAAGTTGTGTGTGAATAGCCAGGTCGCTTGATGTCGGGGTCGATCCTATACTATACCAGCCGACTAGCAAACAACAAACCGCACTGTAAGCCACAAAATCTAGGACAGTGTGTGGCCTTGGCATGCTTACGGAACTCGAAAGCGGGAAAGACCTGTTTGACTGGTGGACAGGCAAGCAATTGACATCAGCCACAATGCGATCAGCAAGTCACGATACCAGCTACTCCTGAGAGCTTACATTGATTTTGCCTGGTGGTGAAGAAGTCATGATTCACATTCCATTCGTTGGTCTCTGAATTGAGAACAGCCGCCAGTTCGAAGGAGTTGACGACTTCGAGCTCTCTTCCAGCTTGAGTTCCTATTAAGGCACCCATGACTGCATGACGCGGCGAGTGAGGGGAGGACGATAGACAGGCACAGCATGTGAAGGAGATCAGCAAACGAGCCTCCTCCGGCAAGACTGGAAAGCTTACACACCCTTGATACCGCTCTTGTCGAGGCTGCCGCCGTTCTGTATGCGTACTCGCGTATAGTGTTCGCTGATGTTTAGCAAGGGCAGCGGGTGCAATGAGACTTGCACACCCTCAGCTGGAGCTGCGCTGTCGGGCAGCACTACTTCAGCATCCTTGCTCATAGCTGCACTGGCTAGATATGCTGTTCGTGTTGGTGACGTTGTGTGGAAGCGGGTACGGAGGAATCAGAGGTGTTCATGCTCGATCATCGTGCTTGTACCGCAGGACAACATGTTTGACAATAGCGGCTCAGAGGAAACATTGGCAAGCTGTCAGCAACGGCGATGTAGGTGTATTTACTGTATGCTCATCAGCTATATTTATGGGGCTTCAGGAATATCCACAAACTGTACTCTGCGAGGTTGGTGCAATTGCCACCCACCAAGAAGAACATCACTCTGCAGTACAGTATGGACGCTAGAACCTATGCCTTAAGCTCCTGCAGCTCTTGCTGTAAGTTCTCCCAGCTCGCTTCTTCTCCGAACGCCTCTTTTGTCCGACCTAAGAATGTTCTGACCACGCTTCTCGCCTGTGTCTTCCAATTATTGAGCAAGGTCTGTCCGTCTGGCCCTTTTCTATCACCCATATTCCTCATGATGTCGACAGTTTCCGCTACTCTAATAGCCGCCTTCTCGAATTCCTGCTTGTCTGTTGCGACGGAATCATTCTGGACGACATCCACACGATATGCTTTCATGTGCGCTTCCAATGAACCTTTCATATCGCCAAGGGCGAAAAGCAGTCTCGCGTAGGAAGTATAGATATGTGACGAATCCGTTATGCGTGGAAGTAAAGCGTGCTCAAAGAGGTCTTTCACTCGGCCCGCTAGACCTCGATGTTGCTCCAGTTCTGTTGGAAGACACAATGACAGGAAGTAAGATCTTTGCTACGAAGCACGACTGTTTAGCTGAAAGCTTACCTTCAGGATCGTGAGCGACAGGCTTCTCGCCATTCTTTGCACTAGCCGCGTCTCTTACGACCACCTGGACAAGCTTATCCAACACATCAAGATCAATAGCATTCGTACCATCCTTGTCTGCCCTAAGCTCGGCAAGTCTCGTCATTGCTCTACAAGTTTCCGACAACTCGCCAACGTCGACCGACACCAGCAGGTAGTTCACCCAGATTCGCCAAGAATCATATGCGTATCTTATAGCTTGTCGTAGACATGTGAAGGCCAGCTTTTTGTTGTCGTAAGCTTTCGCTCGCCTGTCTTCGGTGGTCTCCTCTACATCTGCATCATACTCTCTTGCAGAAGCGGCGTGAGCAGGCGAGGATAAGTCATCGACTTGCTTGAGTAGTACCGTAGCTAGATTGTTCCATGCTTCCCCATCATCGTCATCAATTGCCGTGCATCTTCTGAAGCTGATCTCGGCTTGTTTCCAATCCTCATTCCTCATAGCACAACAGCCTAGAATGAACCATAATTTGCCGTGTAACGGATTGATCGCCAACGCCTTCTCCAGGCAAGGCTGAGCTTTTTCATAATCACCGGCGGTGAAATATGTCTTGCCGAGACTCTGCATGGCACGCGAGGATGTACCTTCCGACACTTTCCACGCTGTCTCGTAGTGAGACATGTTGCGTTCGAGATCACCCAGTAAGCACCAGAGCTTGACTTTCTGCCCTCGACTCAGCGCTGCCGGTCTGACTGCTCCACCGTCTTGACCTGCCGTTTGCGATGTCGTCCGTCTCGTAGACATGGTAGACTCGCTCTCTAAAATCTTTTCGTCTAGCAGATCTCGGACGATCTGGAGAGCTTTCTGGTCATCGCCGACTGCAGAGTGGCATTTTGCGACCTCTTCCCACATTTCCAGACGTGTAAAAATCTCCATTGCGCTCCTGACGACTCCGAGTCCTAGATACCTTGTTGCAAGCTCCTTCTCCAGCTCCCATGTAGATGGCAGATTCAGTTGGTAGAAGTATTTCAATCGCTCATAGGGTGAGGCACCTTTCTCCAGATCTAGTTCATAACCTTCTGGATTCTTCTGCTTCGTTACGCTTTCCAGCTTCAACTGATCAACAAGGGACTGAATTTGCAGCAGTCCACGTTCGACCGTCCTACTGCGATTCGCTTCCAGCCTGGATCGCAGGAGAAGTGCCATGGAGTAGACAGACCAGTTCTGGGACCCATCTTCTAATACACGTGCAATGAAAGATTGAATTTGCAATGTCGTCAAACCATGCGTTGGGGAAGTGTTGGTGATGACGAGAGATAACGCTAGCAGGATGCATTCGTCTAGAGGATGCAGAACAGGCTGATGATTGGGATCAATCGCAGACAATACATTGCCTGTACCTGTGCCGCTTGCAGTCTCATCCGATGCAGTGGACGTGAAGTGAGTGCGCTCAAGAAGGGTATCATCGTTGAGCAGCATTGCCTTGGGTTGATCTGCTTTTCCTGTGTCCTGACCATTCGGCACGGTCAGAGACTCAGCAAGAACGCTGCTATCATCCTCTTTCTCCGGCGTCGTAGTAGGTACAGTTGAAGCTAGAGGCATTGTCTCTCGTGGTGTCCAGCCGTCATCTCGTCCTTCCCTGGATTTGGCAAGAACTACGAGCTGCGACCTTTCATCTATTTGCCATTTTGTGCGCTTGCCCATTCTTCCAGTAAGCTCATATTTCAGACCGGCGACCTTGGCGGAGCTGTAGAAGTATTCGTTCGATATCTTTGTGGCACTGCTAGACAGATGTACGAATTGAGAATGGTATAGACCTTGGAGGAGTAGCAGGGATGCTTTTAAGTCGACGAGAGAAGAAGTATGTTGTGGCAGGGAAGAGGTGTATGCTATGACCGCTGAAAGAAGCTCTCCTGGGAGTGACACGGCAGTATCCAGGAGGCGGATATTGACTAGTCCTAAGCGAAACTGCCACACTGGAAGACTGGGTAATGCTGAAGCAGACAGAGCGGCAGAGTGGAAGATCTTCTTGGCCAGTAGGAGATATCCAGCCATCTTCGTCAGATGATATACTGGCTCGCCGGACATTGAAAGGTCTTCTACGCATCTTGCGTTAACTTGCTCTTCGGTGTAAAGTTGACTTGCAGAAGTAGATGTGGAAGGCTCATTTCCCTCGGAAACAGCCGAGGTGAAGAGATCTTTCGGGTCTAAATCAATAGCAGGGCCTGTCCAATTTGCTTGCAAGAATGCTTCTAGAGCTGCGATACCGCATACCAGCAGCTCTGCTTGAAGAAGGGTATCTTTTGCTGCTTCTTCATCAAACGTGATCGAGACACCGTCTTGCAAGGAAAAGTGGAAGTGCGAGCGGTACGCTTGAAGAATGCCAACATAGTCACTTTTGGCTATCAGCGAATCCACAAGAGAGTCGAGCTTGCTCGACGAAGCCGTGCCTAAGGCTTTGCTGTGACCGCCAACGGAAGGTGAGAAAAGTAGGAGTGCGTGTTCGTAGGCTTCCATATTGGCCATGGTGTGTGCTCGATAGACGCTCTAGGCGGGAAGCAGTACCAGTAGAAACGAATATGTCTGTGACACAGGGAGATTATAGATAAAATCTGGCAAGAGCAGAGCCTTCCGCTAATATACACATGCGTGAAAGTGTTACTCGTGCTTGTTCAGCAGGAGTGATCGGGTCCGGCACAGAACTTTCGGATTATGTTAGTGTAGAGTCAGCAGGCTCTCACACCTCACTTCTCAGTCGGTACGGACTCGTGATGAAGCTTCAGCAGCAGGTAGTCTGTTTATGTTTATGCCTGGCTGTTATACCTTCCTGCAGGCCTTATCTATAAAGTGAAGCTTTTCTGCATTCGAACGATGAACAATGTAGATCCAGTCCGCCAACTGAAGCCTAGCCTAGGTCTTTGTTACACTCAAGGCGAAAATGCGAAGTTGCTCTCCTGCGGCCGAATGAAATGAATGTGCTATGCGATCTATTTGCTTTAGAATGAGATAATGCGACGCCCTTTGTCACTACAGGCTACAACTTTTGAACGACGGAATGCTAATTATGCGCGAAGTAACGAATCTAGAAGCGAGGTGCGTTGACGATGAGACCCATCAAGCATCCTGAGAGTGTTCCGACAATGGGGATCGTAAGGATCCATCCGAGGAAAATCCATCCTGTCGCTTTCCAGTTAATGGCTTTCAGATCACCGTTGCATAGACCGACACCGACTGTAGCACCAGTGATGCACATTGTTGTTGACTATGGATAGTATTTGTGGATGGCAGGCAAAGATGCGCAGGAGGTTCGAAAGTCAGCGAGATCCGGTGTCGAAAATCGAAAAATCCACACTCACGACAGGCAGACCATACTGAGAGGCGAGAATGACAGTGATTGCTGCTCCAAGTTCCATACTGGATCCTCGAGAGGGTGACATGTACGTGATCTTGTTTCCGAGCACTCTCATGATGTTGTATCCGTATGTAGCGAGACCGATGACCAGGGTGATGGCTCCAACGATGATCATCCAAATTGGGATATCACTTTCTTTACCCTGTACGACACCAGAATGCCAAGTCTGATAGATGACAGACCAGGGTCCGATTGCGTTTCCAAGATCGTTTGCGCCGTGTGCGAAAGAGGCAGTGCATGCGGTGAGAACTTGGACGAAAGAGTATGTGTGTTCAAGTTCGTTCGGGTATTGCTTAGCAGCAGCAAAGACAGCTCTCATGTGATCTCCTTCCTTGGTGCCTGCTTCACCAGCTTGAGCAGCGTGTATGTCGTAAGAAGTTCCGTGCAGCAATGTACTGAGGATCCATGGAATGGTGCGGTACTTGACGAGGATGACGAAATTGCGTGGCTCGTACCATGCACCATCGAGAGGATGGCGTTCGAGTTGCTCAAGCTGTCGAGCTAGTAGGGATTGCGATTTTGGCTCGACTGGCTTTTCATCGGTGAGCTCATCAGGCTTGCTCGAAGGGCCAGCTTCAATCTTGCTCTCATCGGTATCACTGTCAGCAGAGGAGCTTGGTGCAGGTGCTGTTTCTGAAGAGAGGCACCACAGCGTGATCAGCATAATGTGATAACTCGAAACAAGCTCGAAGTCAACAAGTCTACTCACTTTCTAGACTAATGTTTCCATGTTCATCCTGGATAACCCGATAGTCGGGTACGGCAGCAGCCTTGTCCTTTGCATCGGCGGGAGGTTGTCTCTTCAATAAGTAAGGACCTTGGAAGAAGTGATACCATCTGAGAGTATAGTCGAGCTTGATGACTTTGGTATAGACGAAAGGAACCCAGAAGAGCACAGCAAGGATAGCGACTACTAAGGCGGTTATGACAATACCAAGAGCAGTGACTGTTGGTGATTTTTCGTCCAAGTTGAGCGATGGAGCTCCCTTGTAGATGATAGACATTGTAGAGACCGCAGCGGCAGTAAAGAAGAAGAAAGGTCCAGTCCAGATAGCCCATCTAACTGGATCCTTTCGAACCAAGACGACAAACTTGACGAGGAGGTAGAGGACGGCACCGAAAGCAGCAGCTATAGCAGGTGCCATTCCTAGACCTGCGAAGATGGCTCCGAGGCCTTTTCCGCCGTTCCAGCCCCACTGAACCTGGTCTGCTCCCGCGACGGCTACACCGACACCCGCTACTGCGGAAACGATGGAGTAGGTGGTGGAAACGGGGAAGGACATGTAGGTTGCGAACATGAGCCATGTTGCAGAAGCTACGATGGCGCATGTGAAGGAGAGGAGTTGCAGGCCGGCATTATCTTGGAAGGCACTTCCGGGCTATCATGGAGAACTATTCAGTCAGAAGACACGAGAAGTGGCCAAAAATAGGAAACTTACAATGATACCATTCTTGATGGTACCAGCTACTCGGGCACCGACAGTCACAGCGCCAAGAAACTCGAAGATAGCAGCTCCAATGATAGCTTGTCTCAGGGTAAGTGAGCGAGATGAGACCGAAGTAGCCCAAGAGTTGGCGACGTCGTCTTAAGAGAGGTTTCAGCGTTAGATCCGCAATGGTCACCGCGGGCCCATAGTTGGTTACTCACTGGCTCCAATGTTGAATGCATCAAGCAGCGAGAACATTGTGCCTATGGCCATCTGAAAGTCGGGATTGCCATGTCTCAGCATACGCGTGCTTCAGAACTTGGAACAGTGTGCGAGCAAACTTACGAGATAATCCCATTGATGGAGAGGCATTTTGACGATTCAAATGAGCTGGTTGAGTGATGCGACACGTATCGACAGCCAAGAAGCTGATACTATTGTAGTTGAGGGCAGGTCCTCGCTTGGTCCGAAAGGGGGTACGAGATAAAGGAAGAGGAACGGATTCCAAACTTCCGCTATTTTCCACGCTTCCCCCAAATAACTCTGCTTTCAGGGAAGTCTGTTGTCTTGTATTTAGTGGTAAAGAGGAAAGGATCCTTGTGAGCTGATGCGTTTGTTGTCGTGGACAGACGGTGTACGCAAGAATTCCAGTGAAGGAAAAAAAAGCCCTGTCAAGGGAGAGAAGCGCGCCCGTTCGTGAGTGAGTGTGTCAGAGGGGAGATGAAAGGGTGCTGAGCAGCAGATCAGTGGAAACGTCAGATATGATAGAGAGTCCCCGGTGCCACGGAGATCCGGCATAAGTCACGGTGGCCATTACGAGCATTTTCGTTCCAAAAGGCTTGGGTCCTTTCTCCTGCATCTGGATTCTGTGGTGGCGACAGAGTTTTTCGGGATTGCCTGCAAGTTAATAGGAACATTACCCCCAATAGCGATGTACGGTAGAGGGAGAGAACTGCCGCGAAGTAAAGAAGCAAGCGACGTGTGTTTGTTGTCCTGTTGCTTTGCCCTGGTGTCTGAATACCGCATCCGTGTTCCTCACTTTACGCGCGTATGCTTCTTTCTCACAATACTGCAGCCACCGTACCCGCGTCGAACATGTTCCTCCAGCTGGCAAGACGACCACGTTCATACGACGTATCACCTCACGCTTGTCTTCCAGCAGTTCTTCATCGCCCAGTTTTTAAGGTTTCCATCTGCATCTTCCCAAGTCTTGGCAGAACAGAGGTGCACGTTCGTGGTTGCTGCAGCCGGAGCTCGGGATTTCGCAGATGGAAGAAACCCAATCGAGAGAAGCGGGCAACTATACTCACCTGCATACTGGTACAGCACAGTAGCAAGACCAGAGCTTCTATCACATCATATACTACAGTGGTGGCTCTAGTGGCTCTGTTGCACCATTCAACCCGAGACGATAACCTGGCAACCAGGAGTGCAAAGACAAGGCAATCGAAACCGATGATGGTTGAGAACAGCCCAGCTTTCCCTCGCTTTCTTCTGAACAAGCCTTCGATGGCTATGCCATGACAAGTAGTACGACCACCAAATCACCAACACAAGCCATCAGCTTGGCGTATCGTGCCTATGCCTTCTCTTTATGATGGTAATCGTGCGAGACACTATGCTTGATACCAATGAGTTTTAGGCGATTGTTTTCATGCCTCAGTCATTGCATTTCGTGCAAGAGTGGTAATATGATAATGCTCTGACGGCTCAAGTGATATTGCTGGTTTCAATGTGCTAAATCTGATCTCTTCTGTACAGTCACAACTTGCAAGTCTATTGTCGTCGAGCGATGCATCAACATCACTCTTGGCCCTAGCCCGACCCACACCCTCCGCCGCATTGTTTAACGTGCCGAGGTCGAGCAGCCTGTAAGGAAGATGTGGTTGAAACAATAATATACTCGGACTTGCAAAGAGGAAGGCTACTTACCGCAAGAGAAGCCAATCTTGAGTTATAGGCCAGACCCCCTCCTCCGTCAGTCTTGTTTAGAGTGCCGCTGATCTAGCACCGCTGTGAAGTGAAGAGACATCGTCAGCTGAAGAGCACCAGACAAGATCGTTCAAGCCCCCATGCCAGCACTGGATCATTGGATCACTATCTTAAAACATAAGTAATGCCACGAGCCGTC
Source organism: Cystobasidium sp. 2NF920 (assembly GCA_023628255.1). Lineage (NCBI taxonomy): Eukaryota > Fungi > Basidiomycota > Cystobasidiomycetes > Cystobasidiales > Cystobasidiaceae > Cystobasidium > Cystobasidium sp. 2NF920. Next base: position 399,945 of record JAMALA010000006.1, read on the forward strand.
TCCTTTGCCGGCTCTCCGAGTATGCGCGCGTCCGCAGTTGAGGATTGCTGTTGACTCGATCCGCCAAGGCTGCTTCCAGCAGTCATTACTACCACACCATCTTATATGGAAGCCAAAACTTTAGATCTCCGCTTCGAAGATTAGCTGCCAGGAGTGAGTTCGCACTCTGCTTCCAGTTGCAGCTTCGGTATCGCCATAGGTTGTATCTCTGCTGGATCGATTCGGTCTGGTCCACTGCACACTCGGCAGGGGGCCGCCAGTCTCTCGCAAGACTTTCTTTGTCGGGTCCGCCGGGGCCTTCTCCAGGGTCATTCTCTGAATGGCCTTCTGGGGCCCTTTACTCAGAACTTTTGTCTGGAGCGGAACTCCCGGGGCACTTATCAGAGGAGTCATCCCGCTGGGGTCCTTCTCCGGGTTCCTCCCCATACTTAAAGGAAGATTTATTCGCGAACACTCCTTTCTGCCAGGTCATGCTTTGGAGCGCGTCGGCATTACGCACTGTCCGCTCCAAATGAGACTGAACCGGCGAGGCTTTCTCGCGGCGTACGGATATGCTGGCCTTGAGCTCTTACGCTATATCCACTCACGACTCCCTTGGTGCAGCTTCTTCCCTGATACCCCCGCTCCTAGCGTCCTCAATACACCAGACGAACCTAGACTGCGACCGGTTGCCGAGCACTAGTCACCCTTCGACCGCATCTCTTCGTCGCGTTGACCCGCCGTCGCAGCTACCAAGCAAGTTCACATGGAAGCTCCGACTTGTGGTTGCTGCCTTACATGGATGTCATCAATCACGCACCTGTCCCCGCGAACCCTTGTAAATACGGACTGCCAGCGGTGGGGTCAGCTTTCCTTCTCTTCCCTGGGTCCTTCTCTCCTATACTCTCTTGACGACCATTCATCTCCTGTGCTATGTGCCAACCCCACCTTTGAAGAAGAACAATACTCACCTTTCGATGACCCGGATCCACTCTCCAGCCCAGCATAGAGTATTGCATGGTCAGCAAGAGGACCTTCTGGGAGAAGAGAAGGACAACGATACTCACCTGAATTGGCTTGGTCTCAAACCTTTAGATGCTTGTGTATACTCTCAAGCGGAGGATATTGCATGGTCAGAAAGGATCTTTTGGATGAAGAGAAGGATAACAATGCTCACTCAGGATCGGGGACCAAGGGCAGGACTGGTTGAAGTGAAGACAAGAGACGACAAGGTCCATATCTCGCAAGAGCATCCTTCTCCCGCCCATACGAGATAGCAGTTGCAACGCCGAACCGCGTCAAGACGTGCATGAAAGGGTTTTATTTGCGACGCGATGATCAAGACACCAGTTAACGACGTACGTTACAAGGCAGTCGGGGTCTACTCTGAGCATGCACATGACACCCGGCTGGCCGGCCTCACCCTGTCCCGACTACATCACATTCACTGCTTCTTGTATACAATGCTGAAATCCCTGGAGTCATGGAGGTCAGACTTCTCCGCCTGTCGGTCCCTTGCCGGAACGTTGAAGCTGACAGTCAGTACGCAGGCTGGCCCCATGAAGGCAGATGCACATGACCATCACGAGTCAAGACGAAGTCGCATGCGTTCATTGAACCCAAAAAAACTTGAACATTCTGACCACGCTGGTCCCACCACTCTGTGCGGTCCGAATCTTAGGTGTAGCGTCCTTACATTCAGGCAGCAGCCAAATGCCACGTCTCAACCCACCACTTCAGGCAGTTGCAGACAGTTCCGCATTTCGCTACACTTTGCACGGTTATTCATCGACGAGCAGGTGTATCATATTTGAACCGCATGTCGGACTCTGCTTATGTAATACTAGCGAATGATCGAGGTTTTCTGCCAACCACAGTCTGAATTTTGTTGGCAGGTCTAATCTTGCGCTCTTGTCTACGACAAGTGAAAGCAAGCTACATAGCTTTTCATTCATTCGCTGCCTAGTCCAATCTTCGCTAGTCGACTACAAGATGACGCGTATCGATGGTGAGGTCGTCGAGAACGGCGTTGCAGTCAAAGATGGAGTCAATGGCCAGGCAGAAGTAGCACCTGAAATTGTCAACATTGCTCATGCATACGATACCATGTCAGTATTCATGCTGCTGATACCTGCTCACAGACTGACAAGCTTGCTCTTCTGATAGCCTCGTTCTCGACTTTGGTTCCCAGTATTCTCACCTTATCGTCCGCCGCTTGAGAGAGCTTGGAGTATATGGAGAGATGCTGCCATGCACTACGAAGCTCAGCGAAGTCCCATTCAAGCCAAAGGGTGCGCAGAACTACTCAATCTATGATTCAGTCGTGCTTACGCTTTCAATGGATCTTCAGGCATTATTCTCTCTGGCTCGCCATATTCAGTCTACGACTCAGACGCGCCACGAGCAGATCCTGCAATCTTTGACAGGACACAAAACGACGTTCCTGTACTTGGAATCTGCTATGGTCTGCAAGAAATGTCAAGATTCCACGGTGCTGAAGTAGCTGGATCAGACCATAGAGAATACGGCAAAGCTGTAGTGACTGTCAAGCATGATCATTCGGAAGAAGCAAAGAAAGGTGGATTCGAAATTGGTTCTCATGTTGATCAGTTCTTTGAGGGTGTCGAAGGTGACTTCCCGGTTAGCTGCTCCATTTATCACCCATTGATGATTCAAAGAAGCTAACGAATGTCTTGCTGCAGGTCTGGATGTCACATTCCGACATTGTCAAGAGTCTTCCAGAAGGCTTCGTTACCATCGCCACTACACCTTCCGCACCCTTCGCAGCGATAGCACACCACAGCAAGCCATTCTTCGGCATTCAATTCCACCCAGAAGTCACACACTCACCTCGCGGCAAGGAGATCTTCGACCGCTTCACACGAGTATGCGGTGTCAAGCGAGACTGGAAGATGGAAACTTTCATCGACAAGGAGATTAAGCGCATTCGCACAATTTGCGGAGAGCATGGACGTGTTATCGGTGCTGTCAGTGGAGGCGTAGACTCCTCGGTGGCCGCTAAGCTCATGCATGAAGCTATCGGTGATCGCTTTCACGCTATCATGGTCGATAACGGAGTCCTGCGCCTGAATGAAGCTCAACAAGTACACAAGATGCTGAATGAAGATCTCGGAGTCAATCTTACCGTCGTTGATGCTTCAGACCTTTTCCTTTCCCGCTTAGAAGGAATTGAAGATCCAGAGCAAAAGAGAAAGATTATCGGAAATACATTCATTAACATTTTCGAGCAGGAGGCGAAGAAGCTTGAAGCTGAAGCTGAGAAGGAGCTAGAAGAGGCAAAGGCGAGAGGAGAAGAGGGCAAGGCGAAGGGAAAGATTGAGTGGCTGTTACAGGGTACTTTGTACCCTGATGTCATCGAAAGCATCTCTTTCAAAGGCCCATCAGCGACAATCAAGACACACCACAATGTTGGTGGTTTATTGAAGGACATGAAGTTGAAGCTCATTGAGCCATTACGAGAGCTGTTCAAAGGTGCGCCCGCTGCCTAGATCGAGTGCTCACCCGCCAATGCATTGCTGACTCAATTCGCTTTCCGTTCACAGACGAAGTCCGAGCACTAGGTCGCCTGCTAGGTATTCCAGCCCATCTAGTCGGCAGACATCCCTTCCCAGGACCAGGTCTTGCAATTCGAATCTTAGGACCAGTCACACGCAAACAAGTCGAGATTGCTCAAAAAGCCGATGCTATCTTCATCGAAGAAATCCGAAAGGCTGGTCTATACGATCAAATTTCGCAGGCTTTCGCTGCTCTATTGCCTGTTAGAGCTGTAGGTGTGATGGGTGATAGACGAACATGTGAGTTCGATTTCTTGTTTTGTGGCTGCCTCGCAATCACAGTGCAGATGCCTAATTACCAATGTTGGATTATATAGACGAGCAAGTCATCGCTTTGAGAGCTGTGCAAACGGACGACTTCATGACTGCCGACTGGTTCGACTTCCCTGGCCCAGTGTTGCGTCACATCTCTTCGCGCATCACAAACGAAGTAGCCGGCATCAACCGAGTCACATACGATATCACCTCGAAGCCTCCTGGAACTGTCGAGTGGCTATAAGCTTCAGCTAGGCTTGCACCCACTATTGTCACTTCAGCAAATCCCCCTTGAGACTTTCTCTTTAATCGCTTGGCAATCATGGGTTTGATGTATGACTACTGTGTTGTATTGCACGATATAAGAATGCGCTATGAAGAACATAGTGGGTGGCGAGCAGTATTGGCTGTACAAATATCACCTAGAATCTAGACAGAAGTTTATCACAATATCTGAACGACACCTCCGTTGAATGCGTCCAATCAAGCTGACCGTCTTCCGTGTCAAAAGAGCGACCCGGACTGCATCCCTCACAGCTTGGTGTTATCATCTATCGGGAAAGCCTGCTTGACCAGACTCTTCTTGTCGACTTTCATCATCGCATTTCTTGGAATCTCGGTATCATCTTAAACGAATGGAAGATACAAGAAGTCAATATCGTTTATCACCTTGTGATGCGCGTTTGAAGATTGAACGGAAGCTCTGCTTACAGATTCTCATCTTTTGAGGTATCTTGTAGTTTGCGAGCTGAATTACGCAACGTAAGAGACGAAGATGAAAAATTAGTCTTGGCTTATACCGCCTCAATATGCGTAAGTAAAATATGATGTTGAACTCACCTCTCCTCTTAGAATGTCTCTCAACTCCTTCAGGTCCAATTGTCTACTTGGATCTCTAAGAACCAATACGCATCCGACAACTTCACCCCATCTAGGATCCTCAACACCAACAACAGCAGCATCTTTAATGAAATCCAAAGATAATAAAGCTCGTTCAACTTCAATAGCTGAAACTTTTTCACCACCAGATTTGATAATATCAACACTAGATCTACCTTGAATTCTGAAGAAACCAGTTTCTTTAGTTCTGATTCCAATATCACCAGATTTAAACCAACCATCTTCTGTAAATTCTTCTTTTGTCTTAGCTGGTAGCTTCCAATATTCTTTGAAAACTAAAGCTCCTTTTATTTGTACTTCTCCTGAAGTTTCTAATTTATCTGTAACATCGCTTTGTGTAGTTTCGTCCCATAGACGTACTTGAACGCCTGGCATAGGTAATCCAACATGACCATCTACACGTTCATGCTCTTTCATACCACAAGAGATAATCATTCCAGTTTCAGTCATACCATATCTTTCCAATAAAACTTGACCACCAGATATGACTCTCCATTTCTCTTTTAAAGGTGAAGGTAAAGGAGCTGAACCTGAGACTTGTAATCTGAATTGTTTACAAGATTCAGTAGCTTTTTGTTTTTCTTCTTGACTTGTCATGTTGTTGTAGACTTCTATCAAACGTGAATAGATTGTAGGTACAGCCATGAATAATGTTAGATCTTGCGCTGGATGTTGCCATCTCTTCCATATTGCCGGTGCGTCGAATTTTGACATAAACTCTACGGTTGCTCCATTGTATAGAGCTGTAAGGAGGACATTGGAGACGCCGTGGATGTGATGAAGGGGTAGCTGCAAGAGGGAAAGCAAAGGCATATCTCCACCATTCAGTATCATGAGGTCCAGTGAAAGTACTTTAATCGAGACAATAAGGCGGGAGACTCACCACATGAAGAATCTTATCTGTCTCCTTCCAATGCCAGCATTGTGTCATGCTCTCCGCTTGGGCAGTAAGTCCCTTGTGCGTCATCACAACACCTTTCGGGCGGCCTCTGCAGCAGAAACAAAGAAGACACACAGACAGACACACATCAGCTTTGCCTTTAGTCTGACCGAAGGAGAGAACTCGCTCACGTCGTTCCACTTGTATACAGCATAAATGCAGATCTGTCCATGTCAAAAGGTTCTTTGCTTATTTCTGGAAGTTGAGAGATATCCGATCCAGTCTGGAAGTCTTCTCCGATGATAACTACATCTTTCACGCTTTTCGAATCAAACATAAAGAGCGTGGAATTTCATCAGTATAGAATTTAGTTATGTATTTTCGTCTCTCGAGCTGGTTGTGTTGTACCAATTGCTTCTACTCACCCAGCCTTTTCAGCCAATTCACGACCTTTCTCCTCTAGTGAAGAATGAACGATCAAAGTGGAAGCCTCGCTATTTTCGACAATGTATGTCATTTCGGGGACTGGATGGGTGTGCAATATAGGGACATAGAATCCTCCTGCAGCCTGTATATCATCATAGATAGTGTGGTAGTACGATGTTCATGTGTGGAAAGTAGTCGGGTGAGACCGATCAATGAATGAATGAATGAATGAATGAATGAATGAATCGCCAGAGCAATTGTCAATACTTCAGGTAGAAGAACAAGGCCAGGGAGGAAGGAGTATATGATTAACTCACCCATGTTGCCCATTGCGCTACTACCCACGAGTCTGCGAAAGTACATTGCATTCAGTACCTCCACTCTTTGAAAAGCATTGAACTTTGCTGTTCATCGCTCAAAATAGCGATGATGGGATGGTTCTCGCTCGCTCACATCCATTAGGAATCAAAGCAGCAACTCTAGCTTGCTGAATATCATCACTGCCTTTGGCTATCTTCTCCCTGAATTGACTTGCATCCCTCAAGAGATCAACATAGGTATGTTCCTTGTTCGTCCTTGCATCTATGATTGCAGCTTTGTGAGGATTCTTGGACGCCGCTGCATGAGCTCTCTGGAAGAATGTCAAGTTGGGTAGTGGAGTGGCTGCCATGCTGTTGCTATATGACCTTGAGAATACTGGCACTGATGGACTGAATAGACGCTTGAATGTGGTGGTGATGCTCATGTAACAGTGGTGAGTAGTGATGGGATCCAAAGTGACAGCTTGCTCGATTCATTACTCTTCCGGCCGGTGGGGCCCACATTGCACTCGAGCAGCCGGCAAGGGGATGCCGGGTGGGTCAGCATGATGGGAGAACAGCTAGGATACTAACTGTAGCATGATAAGGTCAAGGGTAACAAGGTAGACCATGCTATGCAACTCAAAGATGGACGCTGGAAAGTACTCTCAGCTCTACATATAATCTGGGTCAAATGCAAGTACTCTCTCAAAGTCCAGCGGAAGCTACAGTAGGTGTGGCACAGGCTAGATAGGATGATGAAGCAATCAGTGATTCTGACAGTAATGAATTGTAGCAAGATGTAGACTATAGACAAATGAAAGCAACATTCCATTACAGTATGACCACATCAAAAAGGCGAAGATCATCTTCCTTACGGCTTCCGAAAAGGCTCCGTCAGATGCGGCGGATAACGACGGTAACAGAACAGTGCAAATGAAACAAAGAAAGGTGAAAGATGGAGTGAACTGCAGTTGATTCTACACCAACTGACAGCAAAGTCGTATCGTATCGCACTCACAGTCACCTTATAACGACCATGTCCATCCCAAGCTTCACTCTCAACACAGGCGCAAAGATCCCAGCCATCGGTGAGTCTCTCTCTCCATACACCAGACTCGCATAGACTGATTAATTGATTGATTCACGCAGGCCTTGGAACATGGAAGTCTGCTCCTGGAGAGGTCACTGCTGTATGTTTCCTGTTATTCTCATCCTTTGCCTTACACCCACTCATTCTGAGCCTTGCCGTTCGCTTTCTTCTTGTGTTCTTGATAGGCCGTCAAAGCCGCTCTTCAATGCGGATACAGACATATCGTTAGTGCGAATCAATCATGAATCATATCGAAAGCCAACATGCTGATAACCCCTGTTCCTGTTCATTCTAGGACTGCGCTTTCGCTTATGGTTCGTTGTTGCACATCCCTGCATCAACCATTCGACTTTAGAAGCAACGATTGCTGATCCTCCCCGATCGACGGTTATTAAAACACAGGCAACGAAGCTGAAGTCGGTCAAGGTATCAAAGAAGCTGGTGTTCCGTGAGTGTCCTGCATTGCATTGAATTTCTTTAAAGTAGTTCTCCTTCGGCGAGCTTATGCCCATACTGACTTGTACTGTTATTACCCATGCCACTGTTAGCCGAGAGGAGATCTTCATCACCGTACGCTCATGCATACTTGATTTGTTTCAGACGAGTATCATGGTATTGACGTCGAATCTGTTGCTTTCTCTAGAGCAAGCTCTGGTCTACTTACCATAATGACGTAGAAGCCGGTCTAGATGCCTCGTTGAAGGAACTAGGTATTGACTATGTCGATCTATACCTCGTGAGTCTGGACCATGCATCTGCTTTGTTTGGAAGTAGTCACAAACCATTCTTAGGGCAGAGACTGACGAAGGCAAAATTGCCCCTTTTCACTTCGTAGGTTCACTGGCCTATCGCTTTGAACCCCAAGGGTAACGATCCCAAGTTCCCAACGTGAGTTTTCTCTGCTTGATGCGGCTCTGCAACTGTTGTAAAAGTGACCATCGCTAAATGCTAACCACTTTGCTTGCCTCCTGATGTGATGATTCACACAGTCTACCAGATGGAAGCCGAGACATAGTATGGGATCAATCCTATTCCGATACCTGGAAAGGAATGGAAGCAGTCTACAAAAAAGGCAAAGCAAAAGCAATTGGAGTCAGCAACATGTCAGTGCCTAAATTGGAAAGATTATTGAAAGATGCAGAAGTTGTCCCTGCTGCAAATCAAATTGAATTACACCCTCTATGCCCTCAAGATGAAACTGTCACATTTTGTCAAGAAAAGGGAATCTTACCTCAGGCTTATAGCCCCCTTGGTTCTACTGAGTCCCCTATGTAAGTTTTCAATGATTTTACATTTCTTGTCTTCAGATTGGGCGTTGGGGTCATATGATGGGAGAAGGAAACCTCATGCTGACAATTATGCATGCTTCTTATATTTGACATATATTTTACAATATTAGCCTCAAGGATGAACACCTAGCCAAGATCGCAGACAAGTTAAACTGTTCAGTCAGCAACGTACTCATCTCCTACCAAGTCCAAAGGGGAGTATGTGTACTACCTAAATCAGTCACACCATCTCGAATTCAACAAAATTTGAAAATTGTCAAATTGGATGATGATGATTTCAAATTTATCTCGCAAATGCACGGTGGTAAAACTCATAGATTCGTTAGACCTAACTGGGAGCCTTTCAAGATGGAATTCCCTGATTGGCCATGAAAGAATCCCCCGACTTTTGACTTTCCAAGCCTTGTTATATGTGCTTTCTATTCAGAGTGCTTGACTTGGCTTGCCGATCCATCGGATTGTGATAGTCATGCGAGCCTGGGGAGGATTGCAGCATGCTGGAATCTTGGAATATGTAGACTTTAGATAGCAGCTATAGTTCACTGAAGATATGAGATAGTCAGAGATATATACCGTCAATAGTGAAACTTATATCATGCTGCAAAGACTCGACCCTCATTGGATCACGTGCCACTGATTAGCAACTCAACCCACTCTCGTGTGTGGTATTGCAGGGCTGACAAGCTCTCACTTTTGCTCGGTTGCCTGCAGCTTTCGCGAAGAGTCGTCTCTATCGCTCAGGCGCCGCCAGGTGTCAGCGCCGTTGCCCACTGGGCTACTTTTGACTTGATTGTATCCTGCAGCCTTGCCTTGCCTTCACACCAAGTCTTCACATTGCCGTCAACTGCTTGCTATGATCTGATCAATCGACCTTGTAGACGGATAATAACTGGTTGCTAGCGTCCTGTTCAGATACTGCATGAAAAGGCAAGATTCACGATGCAAGAAGCTCAGCAGACTCACTTCGACTACCTCGTGATCGGGACAGGATTACGACAAAGCGTACTAGCAGCGTGAGTGGAAGGCCTGCAGGGTTGTCGGCGGTCTATGTACTCACCACTCCTGATGAACATTTACTGATACTTCTGGCCTGACGGCAGCGCCTTAGCAAAAGCAGGTCACTCCGTCCTGCACGTGGACGAAAGAAGCTATTATGGCGAAGATCAAGCTACACTGAGCCTGAAGGAGCTTATAGCATGGGCGCAAGAAAGAAATCAAGCCTCAAGCCAGCAAGTCGATATCAACTTTCCTTCTTCTGGCTCCACCGAACTACCTAAGGACCTGGCGCAATCTGCTCGTCGGTACAATATAACGCTGTGTCCGACGGTATACCCTTCCATAGGACCGTTCATCTCAAGCTTGGTTCGTTCAGGCGTCGCCAAATATTCTGCTTTCCGTCTTATCGATACTGTAGCTCTGTACGACAATGGCAATCTCAAGCCAGCTGCTACTACCAAGGAAGACATATTCAAGGACAAATCGTTGTCTCTTATCGAGAAACGGCGGGTGATGAAGTTCGTAATGGCAGCAAACACTGACTCTGAGGCTCATGATGATGATGGTGCGTCGGAGATGGTGAATGTTAGGGTCACTATGCAGTGGAGCTGACGGAATTTACAGATCTTGCGGACGCTCCGCTTGACGAGACCCTGGAGCAAAAGCACTCTTTGACTGGACGGCTGAAGGATACCATCATGTATGCGGCCGCTCTGTCCGTATCCGAGAAAGGTATGTATAGACCACTGCTACCTATTACGCATGGCTGGGGACTGCAACTGAGCAGCCACTCACATGAACAGCTACCACGACATCAGCCGTCACGCGTTTGAAGAAGTACATGCGATCAACAGGCAAGTACGGCAAATCGCCATTCCTACTTGGGCAATACGGAGGTATAGGAGAGATTATTCAGGGCTTCTGCAGGTATGGTTATGCGTCCTGACCGTAGAGAAAGGTCGGTCTGACTGACTTGCGAAACAGAGTGTGTGCTGTCTTTGGCGGGACTTACATGCTTGGCCGTCCGATACAGAGCTTGGTAGAAGGCACATCCGATAAGCCAGCAAGCGTCAGTTTCGGACAAGATGAAGTATATACAGCAGACTGTGTCATCAGTGTCGGAAAGAGCGATACAGGCAAAGCTGCCAAGATACAGCACCGAGGCATCATCTTACTGTCTAAGCGGATATGTATCGCAAAGCCGGAAGCGGAAACGGCTGTTGAGGGAGAGGAACCTGCCGCTGAGAATGCACCTAGTGAGAATGCCCTGTTTATCATGCCACCTGGTAAAGTGGTAGACAGTCAGCTAGACGCTCCAGTCATAACGATGATGGCTGGCGAGGGTTCTTTCTCAGCCCCCTCCGGGCAATGTGAGTACAAAAGGCATCCTGACAGCAGAGCTTGATGACTTATACTCACTTCTAGACGTGCTATACATGTCCACATTGGCAAGCTCGGAGGCTCCACTGACTGCGCACGAGTGCCTGCAGCCATGTCTGAACGCACTCCGACAAGCAAGCACGGAGCCGGTTAAGGAGGAAGACATAATCATGTCTGCTTATTATTCACAACCAGCCGAAGGGTCGCTTGTCATAACAAAAGGCGGAAGCATACACCGCTTTCCAAGACCAGCAGATTTGACCGCGCAGCTCGGGATTGCAGAGATTGGCGACACAGCTGTGGAGGAAGCGACAGCTTGCTATGCACATCTCACGGGCGAGAGCGAACTCTTCGTTCAAGCAGAGGAGGAGTCAGAAGATATCGAAGACATATGATAGTGGATTGCTAGCATCGAGTAGACGTCTTCGTCAGATATGCATACTTGTTGTTGTGACATTACGTTCGTTCGAACTTTGCAGAAATCTCGGAAATGGAGACGGGCAAACCAGCCTGTTACAGCGCAAGGTCAGACTATCCAGACTGCAGTACGCTTAAGAGCTTTGCAATACCTTTTCATCATAATCATCCCATCGGCCATCTTCGAATTCGATGTCTTCGAAGACAGTCCCCGATTCGGCACCTTTGCACTTCCAGGTGCCCTAAGCGGAGAGCTTTTTAGACTAGTCCAGCCTATCTCATCTCAGCATAGGAAACTGAATACTTACTCTTGGCTCAAACTCTGTGAATTCACAGCCGCGGCACTCAAAGACTGCTAGCGTAGAGGCCTGATTCACTTCGGACTTTTCCATCGTGTGGACACCATTGACCGGTGCTTTCCCTTTGGGGTCATCGAATACTGCCGTAGACTCCCGCTGATGATTGTAATGAAGAATCAGCCTGCGATGAACGGGGTACCCAAACATGCGGGACGCACCTTGCAGAAGTCGCATCGAAAGACGAAGTTCGCGGTGCCTCGACTTCCACTGATTTCGCGTTCCTCCTGAAAGAAGCAGATGAGGCAGTCGTTAGCCAGGCATGCAGTAAAGCTCGCCTGGTGTAATCGTGTAGAATTACGTTTCTGCTGATGCCGATCACGTTAGGATGGACTTCGCGACATGACGAGCATTGGACCTTGCAGAAGAAGGTGTAATCGGTAGAGGAAGGTTCCAAGTCCGTGACATTCTCAAGGGCGGCCTGCAAGCATAGTAGTCAAACCACACGTCCTTAAGTGAGCTCGGTAGATCTACGAAGGCTCTAATAGCCACAATGGCTTACGCACCTTGAAAGACAATTTCAGTTTCTGTGAAAGCACTGATCAGCGAGACAAATCACGGACGTTGATGGATGTTATACATACAACCATCGTGCTGCTCTTGCTTGTTCTCTTGTAAGATAACAGATTTGAGCAGAGCAGAGCTGCTCGATCACCTTCGTGTCGACGGGCCTTTGCTGTTGTTGTATGCAGTCATCTCTGCGCTCATCCTCATTTACTGATTTCAAGCTTCTAGCCTTCCAGAGCAAATTGACTTCTGCCTGCTATCTTAAGGTTACTGGCTCCTAGAGACCTAGCACTTCCTGCACTCTGCCGTTCCGAAGTAGAGCTCTTCTAAGGTCAAGGAAGTCGAAAGTCTGCAAGGTGAGCACATCGGTCAGAATCATCTTCACAGGCGGTGCACTGAAGCTGAAGCTGTCAGTCATTAGAACGTACTGAATGCGGAGGGGCCTGCCTCGCATAGTGCGCGGTCGTACTTCTGCCAAATCTCCCAACCGCCGGTCATGGACTCGATCAGACAGGAAATTAGAAGAACAGCAAGCACTTCCAATCTATACACGTCTGCCTGATAGGGACAAAGTATCTCCAGCACGACCGCCTCGTATACTCGAAGCACATCTCCACGCCAACGTCGATGTCCTACCTAAGAAGCCCTTCAAGCTTGGTCCAGACGAGGGCCGCCCAACTGGCAGACAAGTACCGACTGGAACAGTGACCCATCTGCCGAATGCATACACTGGACACGGACGCAAACGATATGACTTGAGTCCCATCCCAGTCCCACGCTCCACCATCAGACGTAAGCCGTCTTTCAGAAGAGTTGATCTTGCCCAAACGGATACATACGAGAGCTTTATGCAAAGTGGTCATAGAGTCCTGTCACATCGTTTGGCTGGAGAAAACAACAGACTCTTACGGTCCACGTACCGGAGACTCTTCTCAATATCGAGCGCTCCGGTGGCAAGCAGTAGCAGTGTACGTATCGAGGATTTGGATGCGATGGATCTGCAAGCGTACCAAGACTCCCAAGCCCGCCTCCATCAAACAGGCGGTCTGCTCATAGAGAGACATGACGAAATTGGACTGCAACGGCAAGAAGAAGGTGCACATAGTCCAGCACAGTCAAAGACGCCACAGTCGCAAGAACATCCACGACTGGAGAAACCGGCAGATCGGCGCCGGCGGAAGGAGCTTGCAGATCCACAGGAATACATACATGGAGCACGCATGAACCCGCCCGAGAATCCCGCACACATGATTGGGATACTTTCACAGGCTGTCAGAACGGTGCGAGTCCGTAAGCTAGAGATCCTACAACAGCTTTCGGCCTGGCATGAGCGCTATGCCGACATGCGAACGACTGCTTCATTCAATATCTTGCTACAATACGCGTACGATCTGCGGAACCTTAGAGCTTTCAACCAGATTCTGAACTTCAGTATGCCAAGAGCTGGTATCAAGAAGGACAGAGTGTCATGGGACATTGAAATGGAGTCCTATGCACGGCACGGCATGTGGAAGAAGGTAGTAGAGACCTGGACAGAACGTCGCGAAGCTGGCGTTCCACTCACACCCATCGGCTGGACGCGGATGGCGCAGGCAGTGACGAAGAGGGGAACGACTTCTCTCAACACAGAGGACATCGGTACCTCTATGAGCCCAATATACAGTGCTTTATACGACCTCCCCAAAGGTGTGCGGCAGCTCCAGCTTCACAAGTTGACCATGCATCAAAAGATGGATGTGGATCAAATGCTCGCTCTTATGATGCCAGACGATCTCAAACCGATGGATTTCCACGCAACACTCGCCGTAGCGCATAGATTAGCTAAACAGGTGCGATGGAGGGAGGCCGAAGATGTGGTTGCTCTTTATTTGGACCGCTCATCCGAAACGTGGGAGGCTCAGATGGCCGGAAGTGTCGGCAACGGCGCTAACGGTGCTATCTCACGACATTCTGGTCGAGGTCTAAATAGGAAATCGCTCGAAAGTCAGACGGCTGCGGTGAGCAGGGAGGCGGGTCGTCGCCAGCAAAGTGCTCTAGCCTTGTTACACGTCCTTCTCGAATGTCTCGTCATAAGCCGCAGTTCGCCGGAAATGCTGCACGCGTATATCGAAAACTTTGTTATCCGATATGAGAATACCCACATCAAGCCCGAATACCATACACTGTTCTTCGTGCTTAGTGCATATCGCGTGCAGCCACTCGAAACCCGCTTCACGGAGGCGTACGAGATGTTTACATCCCTTGAAGAATCGTATCGGCCTTCACGAATCGGCCGCACGGATAGATTTGGCCTTTCCCGGTGTCTCAGGCAGCTGACAACGTACGGCAGCCTGACATTGAATGCATATAGCGGGGACTTGGATAAGAAGGAGCTCTGCAGATCGACACGTGCAGCTTTAGCCAATATTGAAGCTCGATTGTTAGAGTTGGTGGTCGAACAAAACGAGCAGTCGTCTCGCCAGGAGCATGAAAGGCGCATGGGGGTAGCTCGACAGCCGAGAAACCATGTCGTTTTCAAGGAGAAGTACAAGGCTCTCGGGAAGCCGGCGAGGCGGAAATTGGATAGGGTAGAGCAGCAATCAAAGAGCGCACGGAACGTTTCTGGGATAGTGACAGAGACTGTGAGAGTAGAGGCAGTGTAACGTGGAGGCGAGAACAAACGGAATGCTTAGGCGACACAGAGGTTGCGTGGGTCGCTGGACGAATAATCGCGTCCTAGACAGGGTCTAGGACGTCGGAAGGCTTGTTGACATCGAATGAAACTATTCGAACATGCTCGCTAGCAAATTGTTCACTTCTTGAAGCCCGGCGTCGGTTCCTTCGCTCCACCTAAACCGCTTGCATGTTGTGTAGCTGTCTGTATACATCTTGCAATCGTGCTTCTGACTCGTCCATCTTCCAGCGTGAGGAGACCAGCTATCGTGCATCCACCGGGCGTCGTTACGCTGTCCTTGATGGCAGCGGGGTGCGACCCGCTTTGAAGGACCATGCGAGCAGCACCTTGCATGGCTGCGAGTATCATTTGCGTCAGCTTCAATGACCGCTGTCGCTATAACCAAGAGAGAGTGCTTACTTTGCGCCGCTAGCTCGAGCGCTTCCGCACGCGGGAGACCCATCATGACCCCTCCATCTGCCATGGCTTCGAGGACGAGCAGGCAAAAGGCAGGTCCTGAACCTGACAAGGCTGTGCATGCGTCGAAGTGCTTTTCTTCGAGGAAACGGCATCGGCCTATTGGGCTGAATAGAGAGCCGAGTATTTTGCGGTCGAGGACGGGCTGCGAAGACGTTGGAGATGGCGGTGTGACGACCGTCATACCTTCACGGATCTAAAGATGGAATAGTATCAGCAAGAGGAAGTCTGGCAACGGCACTCGGCAGCTGAAGCGTACTTTGCACGGGGTGTTTGGCATGGCTCTAACTACACGAGTCGAGGCGGGTACCCAGGACACAAGCTGTCCAATAGTTGTTCCAGCAAGAATTGAAATCAAGAGCTTGTGCTCCAGAGCTTCCGACATGCCCTCTTCCGTCAGAATGGATTTAGCCATTTGTGGTTTGCAGCTGGAAACGATATGCAGCCGATCAGCTTCCAAGCGGACCAATTTACGGGTCGAAAGCCAGCAACCCACCATAGTAGGACAACGTCAGACTGCTTGACAGCCTCAACATTTCCACCGGCTTGCACCTTGACAGCCGCTCCTCCTGGCATTCCCTTGAAGGTTTTCGCAAGCCGCCGTGCACTTTCTTCTCGATGCACTGTAGCAATGTAGGCGTCCGGCAAAGTTTCGAGGTCATTGTCGAAGAGCTGGGAACTATCAGGAGACGGGATGGCATTGCCTTGATTTGCTGATTGTGCTGCACTAGAAGCAGCAACAACGGATGTTGGTGCGCTGCCGTTTATCGAGGCTCGAATGTCTGCGACGGTGCTAAGGACACCAGAGGTGACGGCGACGCCCATGGTGCCGCAGCCCAATACGCAGAGAGTGTACGGCATCTTGACTGAAATGAAGGGTAGGCTGGAATAGAGAACGCTTTGTCAGAAAGAGGAAGAGCTGCAGGACAGTCTGCAAGTCACGTTTTCTTCAGCCCGATCATCCTCTGAAGAGCTTTCCATCTTTCCGACTGCAGTCCACCATTTAGACGACAGCACAGTGCTTGGTAACGTCATCTCAAGAATCTCAATGTCACAAGACATCCGGCTGCCGTCTTCGTATCCGGAAGCACTGCTAGATGGCTTCTCTACGGAACATGCGCGCAAAGTTGCAGCATGCACAGCTGGCTTTGGTTAGCATCGACATACATAACCGAGACCATCAGGCAAACGATCTGACTGGCTTTTCCGTCGATATCTAGTTGCTCTAGGCGGACTATCTGGCTCAGCTATTGCTGCGTATAAGTACGCCCCAGCTATACCAGCAGCTTTCAATTCGGCTCTCACTACTGTTGGACCTGCTTTCGCTTTCTTCTGTGAGTGGCAAGGTATAGCTTGTCCAAAAGAACAGGGCTGATATGTCTGCATGCAGCGCTTCGGGAGTATGTTGCTGTTCCCACTTTCGCGTATCTTCGCGCGACAGGTTCGGTGCCACATAACACATCACTCCGCCTTCGCAACATACCGGAAACTGGAACGGCGGGTTTCGCTACAGGTGCAGTTCTCGGCTTGTATCACTGTAAGTTGATCCATATCAGGACAAGCCTGTCGATACGCTAACGCACTCTGCATAGTCGGCAGTCCTGTTCGAGCCGTGTCTGGAGGCTTCACATTTGCCTTCTTCGCCTGCAGTGCACAACTGGCCTTCAATCAGCTCAATGTGCTGCGAGTAAACTACATCAAGCGCCAGGCAAGACCGGTGCAAGAATGGTCGAAGGAGCTTGGCGAGCTTGACGCACCTCGCCCCGAGCCGGTGGAGGAGAAGCCACCATTAACGCAGCGCATGACCGAAGCTGTACTATCTGTGACACCCATCCGCAAGGTATCGAACGAAGAATACGCTGAGACCTTGAAGACGCGGATACAGAAATCAGAACAGGAGCTGAGTATTGTGAAGCGACAGATGCAAGACATTCAGGAACAGCTTGACCATGCGCATGAGGAGAAACAAGTTTCGGTATAGGACGTTACTGACGTATGCCATTACCTTGATAGTACCATTATACTCTACTGTTATTGTACAGATACAGTGTGCCAATGTGTAAATACGCATTACCTATATGAAGTGAAAATCCCCCGTGAGAACGGAGGACAGCATTACGACGAAGCGACCAGGCGCTCTAGATTACGCTGTGCTACTTCACGCAGCAGTAGTTCGTTGGGTCCATTGGCTTCCCGCCGCACTACGCCTTCCAAGCATTTCTTGATCTCCGACACAGGCAGGACTTGCTCACTGCTAGGCAATCTGCTAACCCCCTCAACCAGGCTCAAGGCATTTGCAGCGAGCTCAGCCGGCATGTCCTGTGCTGCTATTGCGTAGTTGTTGAGCCAGCGTACAAGGACATCGACAGCACGGGCCGGCGCATTTTTCGGATTGAGAGACACAGCTCGCGACATGGATCGGTCTCGGTGGTATCCATTTGCTTGGGTGACGACCGCACTCGTTGGAGCAGACAGAGAAGCTCCAGCGGCATTTTCAGCCGCTTCCAATTGAACCTCGGCCGTCAGGCATTTCAAAGCGAAGCGAGCTGGAATGCCATACTATCAGCACGCACGGCTCCGAAAACTTTTGCAAGGTGTCTTACCTCCACTGTCTGTTGTACTTAGCAGTGTGAGAGCTACGATACCCTCATTGACAAGTATCGGATACTTCTCTCCGGTACGTACGATCTCGCTAATTGCGTCAACCACTCCCTCGTTACATTCGATAATACTCCTTGCCTTGCCTTTCGCCAGACCCATCTCGAGTCCTCCGAGGGCAGATGGCGTAATTGGTGATGTGATGGATCGTGACGAGTATAACGAACGGACGATATTGATAAGAAGTCGAGTTGCTTCGCATTGTAGACGAACATCATTTGTACGGCTTATAAGGGAGAGTACGTCGAACAACGGAGATTTCGACGTGTCAGGATCGCTCTGTCCGTTCGGCGTCAGGCTGACGACAGACGATGACCCAGGAGCAGAAGATGGGAGTACGACTTTGAGAGAGCTTGATATGTTTCCAGCGCAAAGGTGTTTGAGGACACCAACAGCTGCGTTTTGCAGCGGCACGACCATGTCGAAGGAAGAAGTCAAGAGTGACAAGCACGGCTGTATCACGCCTGCATCGCACAGACTCTGCTTGTTCGGTCCAGCAATGGACAGGTTCTTGGTGAGTCCTACTATTCCATGTAAGACTTGTACTGCCTCTCCGGGTGCACCTATTGCTTGTCCTGCTGAGTTCGGCGTATATTTGTTAAGGATAGATGCCAGGATCGGCGCAAGTTCGAGATCCTGGACTAGAGTAACGCAATATTCGTCTATGACCAGTGTGTTGTCAGCGTTGTCGTATGTAGCAATCGAACGTGCAGCATGCATACCTTTTCTAGCCATATTCGCCAGCATAGTACTGCCCGTTATGATCAAATTTGGCCGCTCGGATTGAAGCCATCTTATACATGTTGGCAAAAGCCAGTGTACATTTGATCCCGCTTTAAAAGCTTCATCCATGACCTTGTCGTTGGAGCATACACCGATAACGATGCGAGCTACGTCCGCTTTGAAGGTGTTGAAGGTCTTCTCAGCTTCAAGTGAGTCGTCCCCGTTCGCCTTGTCGTCTTCGATAGTAGGCCTCCACGCCGGAAGGATCTCGGCTGATTCTATAACTGCTGTCATGTCTTGTAGAAGCGTCGATGTACCTCCTACTCCAAAGGCTATACTTTCCTGTAGACTCGCATCGGAGTAAGAGCGCGGTTCCAACAGCTCGCTTGCTGCACTGAGTATGGACAAGTCGGCTGAGAGGAGTGTATGCGCCTGCTCGCCGTCGAGACCTGATCCATGTGAGCTAACGAATGCGGGCGTTGAAGGTAAAGGGAGGTCTGTGATGATCTTGCAGAGCGGTAGAGCTACAGCAGCGACAGTCGTTCCTGTTTTGATCACATACAAGCCTTTAAGCACGAACGTTTTGCTAGCTCTAGATAGTTGATGGACCTACCCTCCTGCTCCAAGATCTCCTTGATTAGATTGATTGTCCATTCGGCTGTGAGGGCACGCAAGACCGACGCAGAGTCTGTCCACGCGCCGACATTATAGAGCGAAAGGCTTCTTCCCAGTGGCTCGAGCGCATCAACATTGTAGAGATGAGAAGCGATCTCAGCTGTGGACACCAGAAGTGCAGGTTAGTCTTCGCCTGGGAATTGAGTGCGTATTTGTGTCAAGGCTCACGCGTATCGATGGAGAGGTTCAACAAGGCACCCGTGCATGCTTTGACGGCTTGTATCCATTGTAATTCTTGTGTAATTTGGCCACCACTGTGCAGAGTGGAGAGGACCTCTACTATGCATTGAGGTATACGGTTCTTTAAGCAGATTTGTCTATTTGCAGCTAATGTGACATGGAGGAGGTCAGTGGAGTGCCTTGAGTGCCGTCGTATTCTGTCTGTTTATACAGCGTTGCTCTATCACTTACGGTGATCAAGGACCAGGTTGCCGACAATTCTGCATAACTGCGTTTGCGCGACTAGCGTAGCTGTCGAGAGAGGCTCTTTCGAACTTGAAACAATATAGCTAGCTACTGCTCGTACCAGTGTTCCACTTGCGAGGTCCGTCCTGGCTTGCTCTGGGCGGTTCCAACATTTACAAATGCATTACGGACCAGTCAAACAGTCAGTATGGCCGCGAAGGCTCTCCCAGCTCTTCAGCTTGCCAGATGCGACTCACCAGTTCTCAAAGAGTTGGCACACTTCTCCGCTAACCGCGCTACCTCTTCCCAGTCTACAGTCTGGCTGCTTGGTTTGCCAGTGGCGGCAGGGCTCGCAGTGGTGTCACCGCTGACACTGAGGCGCTCCAGCTGCTCAACTGCACGCTGCACCGACGCTGGTGAGTCTGACATCCAGACGACGTGGAGAGGCTCTTGGCTTGTTGAACATGAGTTGGCCTGAAGCGTGAGGGTAAGGCGGAATTGCGGGCCTCAAAGGACTCAAGCGGAAGCAGCGTAGATGCTCTTCTCTCTTTCTTCCCAGAACTGTAGCAGTCACATCGTGTTGCAAGCCGAGAGACTGTCATGCAGCATTCTATGACGGTAGAAGACACTGCGACACTAGCTATGCACCCACACTCTTTCACTCGACGGATCTACACGCTGCGCTGCGCCACGAAAATGACCGCAGGATGGCCGCTTAGTCGATGGCTTCGCTCTTTCAGCACGAAAAGGTCTACTGTTCCGAGTACCAGCTGTTATGCTACATCTCGTGGTGCAGGACTTATCCTATGTCCACACTTCCCTATTCGCCCCCGCTGGTGACCCAGTACCAGGCCCATTGTCGCTGCGCAAGGGCCATTGGAAACCCGTAGGCCTGAAGTGCAACAGCAACAGCGAATATGGAAGGTAAGGAGCATACATAACGTAGGCGAATGGGTCTCAGAAAATCATCAGAGCAAACGCACCTGCATTGCATTATTTGATGTGACGTACTCGAATACCGGAATCCAGTGCCATTAAAAGGCAACCTTCCTTTGACGCAACTATGTAGTCAAGAAATGGACCGCCTCCAGGTCACCTTCCATTGAGGTTCGGAAACCAGCCGGAAGGCTTGTCAAGCAAAAGCTGGCGAGCGCAGATTCGGTACCACGCCTCTTTCCTTTCTCCGACTCACGCAAGCTCGAGTACATACCAGCAGCATTGAGCAGCTGGCAGCACGTTTGCATAGCTCGAAAATACTGCTCTCTCAGTCGGTACGACCTACTCAGAATGCTGTTCCCGAAGACGTTGAGCAGATTGTTGCCAATCGTTGCTGGCGGCCTGGTCTACAAGCTTGTATCTGCCGCTGCTGTAAACAACAATCCACCACCCCGGTGTACGCTGGTCGGCCTTATCACAGATCCGCAACACGCTCTGACGGAGCCATTCAAGTGCGATGGGCAGGCGCATGACACTTGCAGAGGTCTGTACACGACTATGCAGGTGAGGCATTCCACCAATGCTGAAGGGGTCAATATCCCGCCAATTCTAACATCAGCAATCCCACATTTTACTCTTGCTTTATCCCCTGTATAGAGCGGTCTGTTTATGCAGAATCCGGAACATCTCTACAATAGATATCGCCGGTGTGACCTGTCAGGCGGGAAAGTGCAGAGTCGCATGTATTGGAGTGAGTGATACTCATTCCTCAAAATCTGTGCCGGTCAACAGCTGATGCCTTTACATTACGATGGCATTTTACTCTCCTCTGGAACATTTGCGATACACTTCCACTTGGATTTACTCTGTCGTCTATCTCGTAGGGCTGGGAGGCAGACTCAATGAACGCTAATTGTCTAAGAACAGAGTACGAAGCGGAATACCGGAATGCATGCTGCGGAAATGCAAAGCCAGGTCCTCTCGGTGTCTGTTTTTGCACTGTGAACCAAGACAACGGACAATCCTGGAGACTGAATGCCGAAGGTAGCGCTTGCGAGAAGATTTCTGGCTAGCGCAATTCACGAAAAAGTCTTGGTGTCAATCATGTTTCGGAAGTATCGCATCCCCTTTTGCCTGTGCTTCAAAAGGTCATTGACTGTATTTTCAATGTGTGAGGAATAATGAGCAAGCACTCTTTTCTTGTCCTCTTTGTGTAGCGCACGCAAATGTTCGAATTCTTCCGATACTCCCAACTGGGGGGATGACCAAAGGCTGCTTTTGATTAGTGTATGCAAAGATAAGAATCGTTGCAGCAAAAGGCCGTCCTTCCTTTCAACGTAAGCGCGTTTGCGAGCAACGGACGGCGAGAGGGTCTCGTAATCTGATTGAACAAGATGATGAGTGAAAACCCGGAAGCAGGCCAACTTAGGCATGCTGGCTACATGGAACAAGCGGCGCTTGCAACTCTGTCGCCCCGACTTTTCGTATCTGGAATATTGCATAGTGCTTCAAGATACATATTGCATAGTGCTTCACATATCATGGACTTTTCTTGCCATGTTATTCCGTTCGTTTCTGGCTTAATCCCTCGAACTGGCTTTCCCTCCTGCGGTTTTACTACTCCAAAGCACTCGTTAAGTCTGAAATTAAGTCTACCGCTCTTTTCTGAACCATTCTAGAGCCTGTTTGAATGCATCCTCTTTCGCTTCTTTGATATGTTGTTGTGATATATCTCCTCTCACTGCAAAGCCGTGTTCGTTCCCAGGGTAGAAGATCCTCTTATACAGTACTTTTCCTCCAGCACCTCCATCCTCAACTCCATTAAGTTTGGAAAGCACGTCATCCGCTTTCGCTTGCGATTCCAATGGGAATTGAGGGTCTTTCTCACACGTAAGGAACAACAGAGGAGGTACTCTATTCTTGTCCTCTTTATGTAGGTCAAGTAAATGTTCGAAATCTTCCGGTACTTTAAGTTGAGAAGGATGAGCAAATGCGGCTTTTGACAATTTATTCTCAAAAATGAGATCCATGACGTATCTAGCTCCGAAACAATATCCAATAGCGTATATCTTGGTTACTCCCTTCTCTTGCGTGAGATGCTGAAGAAGAGCATCTAATGCTGGTCGTGTATGCTCGGCCGTATGGCGTGTACGCCAATCTTGCATTGAGAATGTTTTAGCTCGCTCTGGGTTCGTTTTGACGTCTTGAGGTACTGGATCTCCGTTCAGATAGTCGGCTGGGCAGCCATGACACCAATCACTAAGGTAAGTCCGAACCTACGCGCGCGTAACTTGGGTATCTAGCTAGTAAGTGAAGAACCTACGTATATAGCATTGAATTCCATTCTCTGCGAATGCATCCGCTATCAGGAGGTTATTCACCAACGACAAGCCGAAGATATCTGATACAATATAGTCCAGTAATCATGATCAGCTTTCTTAGACGTCCTCAATACCACAACAACCGAAAGAAAACCTACCTGTACACATGATTATGGCTTCATTGGCATTGTATTTGCCTTCATCTGGTATCGCAGCGTACACTTTATGCTTAGTCGTTGGACCAGCACCATCAGAGCCAGCAGCTACTTCGATAGTCTTCTCTTTTGGTGTTCCGGCATGTTTAACGACCGTCAGGCATTTATCGCAGAAGTCTTGCTGTATTCCTTCATTCGTTACCGGCATGGTGGGAGATTGGTCGGTCTGGAATTTGCTTCGTCTCGACGGTTAAAGAAAGATATTGTGTGAGTGAGAAGATGTAGCAATACGGGGGATCTAGGCAAGTCAAGCTCCGTCGGTTCGTCGGTCGGTTGGTCCCGCAGCCTGCGCAGTCGCCACCATTTCCCGTCATTCCAAGTATAGACTTAGACTGCTCATTACAGATCAACTCAATGACGGGATGGGGAAGGATGCAAGCTGTACAGCGAATCTGGAAGAATTGTTAGAACACGAAGAAAGGCTTGGAGAGATATAATGGCTACATTGCAATAAGCTTTCGATTTGGTTTTCTGCTTAGGATACTATCATAGCAACGGCCTAGCCACATTCACGAGTGTGTGACAGGGTAATTCAAAAACGAAACGAAGATCATGCGATAATTGGATGAGGTACATATATGCGCCTGGAGTAAAAGTGCCAAACCCTATAGAGTCCCGAACTTTCATTTACTTCTGCTCGTCGTGAGGAACGTTGTACTTCCTAAGCTTGTCGATGTTGCCGGTGATTGGTACCTGCGGATGTCGCGAAGCACGGAATTAACTCCAGGTAGCAGGAGTGATCAAGCTCGGTATGTTCACTTACCGTCTCGTATGAGGTAGCTGGCATGTGTGATTCGATCTTTCCGCCCTTGCCCATGTACTGTGGAGAAGGAAATGATGATACATCAGCCTCGTGTGTCATTGGTAGCATTCGCCCCAGATGAAGCGGTGACTCACCCTGTACTTGTAGAGAGCGCTTCCCTCCTTGTCATTTCCCTGCCATGGCTGTGAGATTGGTCTGTATATGTAAACATCAGTATATACTTCCTACTACCGCACCTTTGAAAAGGGCCCAATGCAAGGCATCGCGTAAAGTGGAAATGCTGCCCCTCGATCGGCAGCGGGAATGATGCTGCTGATGACATGCTCGCGGATGGGAAGGAAGAGGAAGAGGAAGGAGATAAACTTACGCAAACTGCTTTGCTGGGTCGCGACCACCAGTGCTCTTCGTAGAGAAGAAGTAAGCAGCTGTGCAGACTGTTTGTCCGAGTGTCAGTAAACCGTCCATTGTCGATGCGATGGCCAGGCATAACGAAGCGGAATCTCACCTGCTCCACCGATGATGAGTGCTAGAGGGAGGAGTGCGGGGTCCCTGATAAGACACGCAGAGAAGTATCAGTATGCTATGCAAGCAAATACAAGTAGTGGAGTGGAAATGGAAGGCAGCTACTCACTTCTTGGCTGCGTTCGAGAATGCCTTTCCACCAGCCTGAGCGGCCTTTGGTGGGGCTGAGGTGTGACCTGCGGGGCCATTAGCGTGTGTCTGGTTGACTGAAGACATGGCTGGTTGTTGGATTGGTTGGTTAATTGAAGTTGCTTTGGCTTATTGAAGTATTGTGTGTGTCGAGTACGTAGAAGAAAGAGAGAAGAGAGGGATAGCGAATCGAAGAAAGTCTAGAAGGTCCCTTCTCCCATCGCAGCAGTGCATCTGACCTATCATACCGAACCACTGCGATCGCTTCTCCCCTCTTTAGCCGCGATCACTCTCAGCGTCATAGCCTGGCTCACGTAATCAGCTTATTCTGTATGCTGTACATCAGAGGCTGGTTAGGTAATCCTCCACAGTATCGCATTACCTTCATTCGGTGTAACACTCTATGGCTACATTATTGGTACATAGATACCAGGAGAATCGTCACTACATATCCAAGTCGTCGTCGTCACTATCGCCATCGCCATGTACCATTGTCCGTCTAATCCCTTGAGAGATGCCTTTCCGACCCTCCGCTTCGCTATCCTCATCATCCTCATCACTGTCTCGCCGTCGTACTTCCTGTGTGGGTGCTACTTTCAGGAAGGGGTCTATCGCGTCGCAGAGTGTCAGAAGAGCTTCTACGTCTGTTCATTTTGGTGAGAAGCAAGTAATGGAGGCAACGTAAATGATTTGTCGAAAGGAGTTGAAAAGGGAAGCAGTAAATCTCAGCATAAGAGCAAAAGCACAAGAAGGCGAGTATCTCCCAAGATAGAGACGGCGTATCTTGACCCACCTAAAACACTCGTCTTCAGTCCTCTCAGTCCAACATCTCCACCCATTCCAATCACCTGTTTAATCAAGTTTCCCTTCCTATAAATCAATAAAGTAGGTATGTTCTTATCTGGATAATTAGCGATGCACATATCTCCTCTTATACTGACGAATTTAGTTGATGGATAAGCTGCTGCTATTTTGGTGAGATGTTGTGACATGAGTTGAGATTCGGGAATGCTGTTTAGGCCATACCGTGGTGTACGGCAGTGTCAATTGCACAAGCGTAGTGAGCCAATGGATACCCATTGATTTATGTATGCAAGGGAAGATGAAGAGGGATAGACAGGAGTACGAAGGAGTCAACATCAGCAATTTCATCTGTGAGGAGAAGAAGAAGAGAATCAGAAGAATTGTAGAAGGTATGAAAACTCACCCGTCCTTCCATAAGAAACAAACAACACCCGTTCCTTTCCCCTTCAATTCCTGATTTTCCTCATCTATATCTTGCTCACTCGCTTCATTAATTTCCCTAGTATAACTCTCACGTCCAATAGGTAGCACACTACCGAATCTCCGAGTTTTATTCAATTTAGCAACTTGTTCCATACGTTCAGCTCGATATTTTTCCAATATTGAAGATGGAATATCTTCATCTTCTAAATCTAATAGATCTTCGTCATCTGATAAATTTGATGTTTCTAATTTGTTTTGAAGTGTTTCGGCGTGTGATGGTTGAATGCTAGGTGACGGTGAACGTCTTTCTGATGCTTTAGGTGGTATGATACCTCTTGCTCGTAATGCGTCGTTGCTGCATGTATATGAACGAACGCACCAAGCCCAGACATAAATCGAAGCGTAGGGTAGCACAGAAGGCGAGCAGACAGCGCAGGAGCAGAACCAAGGAAGCGTAGTGAATGTTTCGTGGTGCACGGATTATAGTATAGTATAGTCAGCTTTCATGTATGCATCTCCATGCCCGAGCTGATGTATGCTCGATCAGCCCATGGCCGTTCCTCTCCCAACAAGCTTACAACTCTGTATCTTCGCTATGTCTGATAGCACCCTGAGTCGGCCTATACGAATCATTCGAGGGCAGTATCCCACTACCACTGCTGCTGCCTTCATCGAGCTGTCCTTGTCCTGCGAATAGACTGTCCATTGTGTGTTGAACCTTGAATAATGGAGTAGAAGCAAAAAGGCAATCGAGAGCCGTGAGGGACATATATACTTCCTTCTCTTTTGATGCTTTCCTTCTCTCACCTCTAATCTAACCTCTACTGCCTTGCCTTGCCTTGATTCTGTCATGAATATACCATCAACAACATCCCATACACCAAGAATAACATCGAAAGAGCGCCCGACATCGCCATAGTCAATAGCCTTCACCTTAATCAGTATACCAATATGCGCGCGAAGACATCAATGACAGCATGGGCGGCATTTCTAGCTGCCTTCATGCTGCTTCAGCAATATAGCACCTCGAGGGGTAGTAGTATAGCGGTAGTACAAGCAGCAGCTATCAATGCACGCGCTCCTCAATATAATGAGGACGAGGCATCACTGCTTGAAGAAGGAAGATCTACTCGTCATGAAGCTGTGCAGCAAGAGAAGCTTCAGGATCAAGAGGATATACCTCAATCTCGAAATAGACGCCGCCTAAGCAGGAATTCAACAAAAGCAAGAGCTTTAGCTCCTCCTGATGTTATACTGGGATATTCAGCAGGTAAGTTTCATTCCCTTGCCCGTTCTTCCTCAAGGTGCTAATAATGATCTTTCTTTCTCTCACTGCGCCGCCGCCACTGTGAATATTGTTCATATTCTACTTTCAGGACTCCTCGTCGACGTGATGTCACCTGCTTTGTCTGCCCTCTCTTCACCGTCATCTACAGGCTTACCGTGGTGCTCAGACTTGTCCTCGTCAACGACTTCGACGTCTTCTGCGTCAAGCAGCACAACCTCCTCCTCCTCTGCCTCCAGCAGTAGCTCGCTCAATACAGCTACTATGTCAGATCTAATAACAAGCTCATCAGCAGGTGAAGCCATCTGTATAGCCGTCTCCACATCTGCCACTTCTTCAACAACTGCACCAGCTCTCATTCCATCTCCTTCTTCTTCCTCCTCTTCTTCGTCCTCATCACGTGAAGGAGGGGGAGGCGCAGGCGTACAGACAATAGTAGTTTCGCCCTCAAATTCCAGGACTGCAGCGAGTCGAGTAAGATCAACTCGTACGGTTACCGCAGTACAGACGTTTCAACGTCAACAACAAGCTACTCCTTCTACTACTACTACTGTCGTCGGAGCTACTTCTACTGTAATTGTATACAGTACAACTACTTACTTGAATACCGTATACACTACGATCACTCCAAGACCAACGGCAGCTTTCATCACCTCATAATCCTTTCTATCCGATGTTTGAATCGAATAATGCCAGAAACCAAAGCAGTCTCATGTAGTTTCCCATTGATCGTCGTGTAGCTGTGTTCAATTATCGCAAACGCATTCAATCATAGCATGGACACGAGCCCTGTATCGATAAAGGACGGACACATTCAACAAGTGGGATGGCCGTCAATGGACTAGTAGTCAGGCACTGTATCAGTCAAGCCTTCGTCTTTCTGTAGCAGTTTTAGCTATATGAATCTTGGTTGCCCTTCACATCATGCTTGCAAAGTATGCTACAGCGTTTCAGCAAGTATGTTACAGCGTTTCAGCAGGCGCGTGCTTAGGACTATATTCTCTGCCTTGTCTGTGTGCTTGATGAAGCTTGTTTCTCTAGCACTGCTAATGCAACTCTAGCTTGTGCAACCTCAAGTTTGCTCGAAGCAGGCGGCAATTTCTTACTGAAGAAAGTGATGAGAAGCGCTTTTCCGACGTCGAGTTCAGGCTTATCACTCTCGGACCCTTTCTTGTCTTCTTCAGCGCCATTTGTGCCGATTGATGACTTGCTTGGCTTCTTACTTTCTTGAGGCACGATCTTCCGCTGGATAGAACGTGGAAGTCGATGTAGGAAAGCTTGTAATTCCTCCTGCTTGACATTCTGGCTTATTTTCTTGATATGCTCATCATTGTGTATCATCTTCAATGCAGAAGCTTCCTTCATACTGAACAGTGTCGCAATCTCTGCTTGCCTTATCCTATTCTGGCTGACTACCTTTCCGAAAGGTGTGATTTTCATCGAAGTAGATTCCTCACTCTCAAAGCGAATGAGTAATTTACTTCTCAAATCTTCCAGTATATCATCTACAAGCGATGAAAGTCTCTCGTTTTTAGATTCTGCTTTACTGTTTTGCTCTACTGCTCTGCCTCTTCCGTAATAGAATGGGTTTTCTTGTACTCTCTCAGCGAGGAAGGTCGTGCATAACGCATCAAGGCATCTCTGCTTATTGTCGACTATGCCGCTCGAGATGCGGGATAAGATAGCTTGGAACAGCGTTTCAGATTCCAGAAGGCTTGATTCTAGTGGAAGACCTTCGTTGATGAGTTTTGAAATAAGAGACGCTTTGTCCGGTTGCGCGAAGATCATGCACTGCGCGACACTTGTATCGGACGCGTTGCGTTCTTGATGTTCTGCTGGGATAGCTTGCATCTGCAGCAGGTCATCCATCGAATAATCTACGATATGTCTTTCATCCGTTTGACGGTCGTACGTTGCATATTGTGTTGACATAACAATCACCAGGCTAGCCGTCATCTCGAGCGAGTGACACGAGTCTCTCGAAGCTATCAAAGCTCTGATGGCGTGTGTATTGAATAAATGCCTGACGATGACTTGATCTGCTGGACTCATCGATTCATTGTACACAGCAAAGCCATGCTCGATACCTTCCGCGATCTTCGGGTCTGAAATGCGTAATGCATATTGTGCAAGTAGCTCTTCGTCCATTTCAACTAGCTTGTTCATATCTGTCGCACTTGTAGTGAGGAAGTCTGCCAGCGTGGTATAGCATTGGCTGCGATGAGGTACGAAGCAGATAGTAGAGCCGAGATTGGAACGCATCGCTTCATATGCTGGCCTGATCATTGCTTTGAGAAGTCCAGGCGACGAAGGAAGATTGAAAGTTGTGAAAGACGTGACAACTGGATACGGGCGCGTTGAGGGCTGGAAGGAGAAGGTGTGCACGCTATCGATATTGAGCCATTTGGATAAGCTTCTAGCGTCGAGCAGTGGGGCTGCGAAGCCTACGACCCTCGGAGGTGTGGATGGAGCTTTGACTAGACAAGCCAAAGCAAACTCGTATTCCGGTGTGAGATTATGAAGGTCACAGGCAACGACCAAATCTAGAGATGATAGTACCGATTGCGTGTCTTTACCCAGTATGTGCTGCAAAGCCCGAGGTGTGGCTACGACTATGTTGTGCGATTTTCGACCTTTTATATCTGACTTCAATGAATCGAACACCGCCTGTCTTGCGGCTAGCTTTATGTCAATACTATGTTGCCGCGTGGAAAACTTGAGGTCTTCGCTCAGAACGTGGTGGAGCTGTCGGGCCTTGGCATTGCCCGGCGCCAAAATTAAAGTGGTGGATTGCTGCTGCCCTTGTACAAGTCGCCTATGGAAGGGTTGTCGTCAATGAAATGTACTTGATTGCGTCCTTCGCGATGAGCGTGGCGACGTACCATATTGCTACACTGATTAGATTATCCCGTGAGCGGCCTATTGGAGCGGCTACAAGAACGTTTGCCTTCGTGAAGAACAACGAGTGAAGACATTGCAGCTCAAATGCACTCTGCAATGTAGAGCGGGATCGAATGAGCTCTGACAAGCGCCCATCAAGCTGACTGTCTTGAAATGGGAGATCAAGTATTTTCCGCTTGGCTGGCGCTGCCGAGGGGAGTACGAGCTCTGTGAGCGGTATAAGTGTTGTACTCTCGCTGCCAAGCCAGGTGTCGGACATTGTACGAACGTGCAGTAGTTCAGGCTTATCGGCTAGTGCGATGTTGAACTCTACACGAGCTATCGTCGTATTAGGTTTGACGGCGATCTTGCTGATTTGCAGTATCTCCTGGTCTTCGGCGTCACTCAGCCAAATCCAAAAGTACTCTGTTTTGTGGTGTAGCTTCTCGTTCCATGTAAACACAGGTTTTACCTCGCACACTACCCGAAGGAGATCGCTTGACAAAGGTTGCAATCTGGGCAATACCTCGAGACGGGGAAATTGCCTGGCAGCCGCCAATGCGACTTCACCGAGGCGGTCATTCAGGCGTAGGATCTTGCCAAGCTCTGATGCACTGAGATCTAGTAAGTCTTCGATCGCCAGCTCGTCCGCCCACTGCTTCAGGTTGTAGATCAGGTCCGCCGAGAGGGACATTTGCTCGAGTGGATGACACCAGGGCCATAAGCGCTCTGGGAAACAAGCATTAGCTTAGTCACCTCTTATCGAAATTGCATAGACTCATACTTTCGACCGCTTTGCATATTGACAGCAAAGAAGCTGTTGTCTGAGACCATTTACGGGACATTGCGATATCCTGTAGAGATCGAGCGATTCGGCCGGCATTCTGAGCAACGTAGCCCATGTCCGAAATCAAAGCAAAGTCTTGAAGAGATGCTCTGGATATGTAGGCCTGTAGAAGTACGTTGGCCTTGCCGTCGGAGGTATCAGTGCCTCCCTGAAAGTGAAACGTCATCAGCGTCGAGTTCGGAAAAGGTGAAGCGCAGGTTCTTTTGCTCTTTCTCACCTTGACTTGGCAAGGTATCACGTTTTCGACCAGTTTCTTCAACTCATCTGCTTCACTCTCGCGCACCGCCACTTGCTGGAACTCGGTACTCTTCGCCAATAAGGCCAGGAGATCTGCTTCCGTCATAGTAGGCCGGAACAGACTGTTGAAAACCTCAACGCTTGCTGAACGGAGGTAGTACCGAGAAGCGATCTGACCAAGTTCGTTCGAGACCAAGGTATCTAGCGCTTCATCATATTGAATCATGCCGTTGCGTTGAAGGATCTTCGCCGCGCTGACAACGAGGTCTCGTCTTCTTGTACCTAACGCTGGATCGTTGTAGAGGTCGATTGACGATAGACCGTAGACTAGAGGATTTTTTCGCATGCGTACATGCAAGAATGTGTAACCTAGCCATCTGACACCTTCATCAATAGTCGATACGGTCCCTAAGGAGATTTCGGCATTGAGGGAATCTAGCAAGCCATCGATGAACTTCGACTCGATTGGCACTTGCTGATTGACTGCTGTGATATAGTGATCCACTTTGTCACTTGTAGTACAGATGTATGACACACCATGCGTTTCGTACTGCGGTCTTCCTGCTCTTCCGAACATTTGCAGCACATCTAGCACCGACAGATCCATGAATTGACCTTTTGAGGAATCATAGAGCTGTGTACCCTTGATGATGACGGCATATGCGGGCAAATTGACACCCCAGGCTAGTGTAGCCGTACAGACCAGTATCTTGGTGACGTTCTGTTCAAAGAGCCTTTCGCTGAGATTTCTGTCTGAACGAAGCATACCAGCGTGATGTATGCCGAGACCGACATCCACAAGCTCTTTCATCTCTCGATTCCGGCTCATGTTCAGCTCCCTTCTGAATGATTCGTACTTTGGATCGTCTTTGCCGTTGAACCATTCCATCTCGCCCTCAGCAATGGCTTTCTCCTTTATCATCTGTGCCGTCTTGACTGTTTCCTTGCGCGCATGAACGAAAATCAAGACTTGATGTCCGTCCTTGACGAGGTCTAGTGCTTTGTCAAACGTTGCATGGTCGAGGTTGTCCTTGGACGTCTGACTGCCTGGTTTTCCCTTTGCTGCTATGAAATGCTGTTCTAATGGCACGGGTCTAAAGGAACTGTCGAAGAAGAACATGCCTTTGTAGGGGTTGACCCTATAGATAGTCGAAGACTGCTGTCAGCAAACAAGATCAGGGTGCATTCAATGTAAGGACTCGCCTCAGAAAGTCGGCCACATCGACATAGTTGGGTAGAGTAGCTGACAAACCGACTATTCGGATAAGAGTCTGACTCGATTCAACCTGACGCAGCGTTCTTGCTACAATGCTCTCCAGCACAGCACCTCGATCTTCAGCCAGTAAATGAACTTCGTCAATGATGAGCAATCGCAAGCGCTACAAGCAAGAAAGTCAGCCTCATTCACCACTGTCTGCCGTTGTCTAAGTGGAACGTACGCTTGCCAATTCTCCCTCTCCTGTCGTTTTACGTGTGACGACATCCCATTTTTCCGGTGTCGTGACAATCATCTGTGTCTCCGCGATTTCCTGCCTTGTAAGCTGCATATCTCCCGTCAATTCCCTGACTGCCAGACCACACCAGCTGAATCTTTTCTTCATTTTGACGACAATTTCAGCAGCCAAAGCTTTCATAGGTGCCACATAGACGACCTTCCATTCCTTGTTGCGCATCTTGCCGTCCGACAAGCGGACATCGGCATACATGCTTATCGCTCGGAGTACAGTCAAGACCGCTACATCGGTCTTACCAGCTCCTGTCGGTGCACAGACGAGCATATTTTCCGTCGTTCCGTAGGCAGTGGGATAGACCAAAGACTGGAGCCTGTTCAGCTCTTTGTAAGGGAATGACCGGCGCACGAGATCAGGTAGTGTAGAGATGGGTATAAGTTTGGCAGTATATGCCGAGGGATGCTTGGGAGGGGTGGGTATAGATGTTTCTGAGTAGTGCTGATAAATCTTCAAATCAGACAAGTAGTCATATGTCTACCGGTCAGTTTAGGCTCACATCGTATTCTGTCTTCGTCGTCCCAATTGGCAGCAGGACTTTGCTACCAAAGGCAGAAGCGGCTTCCGCTGCTGCTGTGTTTGCATAGACATGAGGATATCGAGTCGCCTCTTGATATACGTGCTGTGACACAGTAAGGTTAGTTGCCTTGCTCATCTATCGTGAAATGGAGGTAACCTACTCCGTCTTTGTTGGCAATAAGCGGTCTTGCGGCTGCTTCCTCTAACTTTTGCAAGTGCATTTGTTCAAGTTCCTCTATCGTCTTGCCCGCATGTAGAGCAAACTTTAATTCTTTCGGTCTACCATCCTTCCGTTGCTTGCCTCGCTGTTTACGAGTCATTTCATTTCTTTGGCCGTCAACATCGGATGTCGGGTTTTCGGAGTCGCTCTCTACAGGTGTGTTCACCGCAGAAGTACCGTTGAGGCTCAGACCATTGAGCTTGGTCGCAAGCTGAAAAGGCCAAATCAGTCTAGTCTAGCTTTGGGATCTGGGGGGTGTAGCAAGCATACTGAAGCATTTTGGGCATTGAATGCCTCCTTGACTTCGGTCCTCCGCGATATAAGCGTCGGCAGCAGGTCAATATAATCGAAGCCTATTAGATCTAGAAGGTCTGACACTATTTCGTCGTCTGACCGGCTCGGTGATGCCAAAAGTGTCGCTATAGAATCGTAATTGGCATTGGTGGGTATGGCCCTGTCGAGAGTTGTTCAGCTTGTACTTGCAATTCTGAGGTAGCGCGCCTGTTACCCACCGCCTCAGCCATTGCAAGACTTCTGGCTCTTGAGCTTCTTCGTCTGCACGATCGCCCTCGTCATTTGCAGCATCATCTTCCAAGTCTTGCCATTGCGTGTGCAGATATTGCTCTACGTCTGCATCTGTGAAGGCACCCCTTTGCTTGCCTAAACCATACTTCTTTTCGAGAGCTAGGAGAGCTTCTTCGTCTGTGTCACATAGTGCGCCAGCAGATGTCGACCTGACCAGAGTCTCGAGGTGGACGCGAAACGAAGCTGCAGAAAGCTGATGAGACATCGATGCGTCCGAACGAAGGCGCAGAGCAAGCCAGACTCGTTGTATACTACCAACGTATAAGAAATGCAGAGTGAAGTGAAGACAAGTTGGGATGCTGGCTTGCTGTTGGTGTCCTAAATGGCCGGCATTGCTCGATCACGTCCTTCAGCTTCTTGCACTCATCACGACTCATTCGAACCAGAGAGCTTCTCGGCATTCGGCGATGGAGAATCTAAGCTACGCGAGGTCATAGAGAGTCAATCAGGTACATGACTAGGTCGGCGCAATGTCCAGGTATGTGCTTCAGTCAGCAGGCCAGCTGAATTCCGAGCTGACAAGCTTGCCTTCTACCACGTCGACATTCCATCTCCCGCTCGGCCTGCTCTACACTTATACTTTTGACCTGTCCCATACTACATTGCCTATATCTGATTCCATGGCTACAGACGAAGCTATCTGACGCCGGCGGGCGCGACTGGTGAATCGACATTATCGAAGCGCAATGCTCTACTTGGCACCACGGCCAGCGACTCGCAGTCATATCTGTCAGATCCGTATGGAAATAGTGACAACAGCACGCTGTATGGCAACGGTGGCTATAACGGAATATCAAGGTCGAACAGCCCATATGGAAGACCTAGCTCCAGTGCATCTCAGTATGCAAGTCAGCGAACAGCCGAGGACTTAGAAGGCCAAAATGAAGAAGAGCTCGAAGGCTTGGGAGCTAAAGTGAAGTTACTGAAAGATGTAAGTATATTCATGCCGCTGCTCTATGGCAGTCGATACTGATGCCACCAAGGGCAACAGATTACGATAAACATCGGCAATGAAGTTAGAGATCAGTCCAAATTGCTAGGCAGTATGGTAAGCTGGCTGCATTCCAAAATAGTATCGTGGGTGGCGAAGGTATATCGGCAAGATCTGACTTTGAGCTCAACTAAACAGAACGACTCTTTTGAAAACGCGGGCAGCTTCTTGAGCGGCACCTTTAAGCGTATGAACAAGATGGCAGCGCGACAAGGCGGCAGATGGTGGTATTGTAAGCGCCTCCGTCGAATACCACTACAAGGCTGCACACCACTGATACAATTCGTTCTAGGGATGCTCTTCCTAATATTTGTGTTCTGGATCTTTGTCTTCCGTTGGCTTGGCTTCATCTAAAGAAGGGATAAGATCTCCTTAATTCAAGCATAGCAGCAAGCGCTATTTCAATGTACACATATCTGGCTTGTACTGTAGCTTAGCCTATATCGATGCAACAGCTCATTTCATGTTATCCTTTTTGTCCGCAGGACATGTTTGTCAATATGATACAGAGATTAGAAGCCTTCGAAATATTGGCCTGGAATGATAGTCACAACAACTAATACTGAACTCAGCTGAGCTGAACCTTCGTTGGCTGTACTCGTCCTGACGGTGGACTGATGGCGTCTCTTGCTTGCCTAGTTTGCATTGGGATCATACCACTGCTCAGGGGCGATTTGCATCTGTTTGATCTCATGAATCATCTTCCGTCTCAGGTACGGCATGTTCCTCTGTTCGAAGTCGAATTGACCATCTCTTCGACTTAGACATTCGATGAATTGAGATGTGAAAACACCACAGTCATAGCCGTTGGCTTGTTGAGGTGTCTTGGGATTGGAATAATCTGTCCAGCCGCTAAGGTCGATAGACGCTTTCTTCTTGTCCTTATGTTCCTCTTGCACATATTCTCGCAGTTTCTGCATTGAGAGCGACACTTAGCATATGCGGACACATTATAAAACACTGGAGAGTACAATGCTTACATTTAGTACATTGTAGTTGATCTTGCCCATCGAATCGTAATATTCGAATCTTTGTTTCTCGATGTTGATAGCTGCGCAGACCCAGTGCATATTGCCCAGGTTTACAGGCATAATGATGATATCCTTCTTGAAAAGGTCGAACTACGCAGTGTAGAATATGTGAGCATTTAGAACCTTCGCAAGCCAACAATGAGCATCGATTTACCTTCTTGGTCCATCTTCTAACGCTGGAGTAGCCATTGTCCGTTAACTTCTGGAAGAAGAAGCTGTTGAAGACGTGAACGTCCAGCAGATTCTCGTCGCCAGGCTCAGCAAAGCCCTTATCTCTGCGAGCCTTTGCACTTGACGAGCGAATGTTGACCATAACACCGTAGAAATTGATGACTTCATCGTTGAGCCATTCTCCTGGTCTGAGCTTCACGATATCCTTGTTGGACACTTCGGCGGATGGTAAGCTTGCTATAACACCGGGAGTCCTGAGCACCGCAGCGATGATCTTCTCATTTTCAGGTGGGATCGCATCAGGCCACTGTAAAAAGATGCAAATGGAGTCAGCTACTGTCGCCACATCCATCGCCGAGCTTCGCAAGGACACCCACAATGCGTCTTCTTCGGTTTATGTTTTCGATCTTCTCTGATAATTCCTCATCTCGTAACTGAGACTTTCGGTACGCAGTAAACCTCGTGTCTTTCGGTCTAGGCGTATTCAGCGAGTCCTTAGCTATGGCTAGCGTACGACCTAGGTTATCTCCATGTGGTTGAGGCTAAAAATCAAAAGGAGACAGATACTTGTTAGTGCCGCTTGACAGCTGGCGATGCGTGCTCGGTGAGGAGTCACAGTGCGCCCACTCACTGCCGTCCGCTGCTGTACTAGAATGTCCCGATCCGACGTCTTGTATGGTGCAATCAATGTACGTGCGGAGCTCCCATCTCCGTAGGCGACGCGGCGGAAGAGCGTTCTTCTGTAATTTTCCAGTCCCATCGGGTTGCCTGCTTTGATGAACAAGCTCAGCGAAATTCCCATTCTACTATACATACATGGGGCTTACCATTGAAACCTGTATGTGAAGTCGAGAGAGAGTCAGCCCGTGCCCGTGCGTGCGTTTACCTAGACGGGGAAGTGATACTGACCACTGGAAGGCTGGGTGAGCGTGCGACTTGAATCCGCAAAATGATGGGTCGAGGAATTAGCAGTACCATTATATGTCGGACTCGATACCGACATCAAAGAGGCATCACTGTGGATCGAGGATTGATTTGATGTTTGCTGATGCTTCCGTAACTGCACGTCGATCCCTCCCATTCCCAGTAGCGTCCTTTCTCTACGATTCTTGCCGCGAGCTTTTGCTGTCTGAATGAAGGACGAGAGTCAGCTGTGTAAGCTTCAAGCATGATGCGTAGTTGCCAATAAGTTACCTCATTGTATAGAGGGTCGCGCCGCCGCGAGCCTGATGAAGATGCCTTCATATTGTGTGACGATTGGGATGAGGTTGGAGGTAGAGCTTGTGGAATGTTGAGGGGCGAGGGGAACGCGATGTCATCTTCAGGTTCGAGGGTAAGATCCACTGTTTCGGAAGCCTCCTCATATGTAGGTTGGTTGTTGTGAGAGTCGCGTAGATTGCCTTTTGAAGCAGACTTGCTCGTGGATGATGTCGATGAGGGCGGATTGGAATCTAGCTTGAACAAGCCGAGCCAGTCGCTAATATAAGCAACAATGCCACCATTAGACTTGATGCTATCTTTGCGTTTGGTCTTATTGCTCTCATAGTCTGATTCCTCCTCTATTACTCCGTTCGCTGGGTGCATTCGTCGTTTCTTCAATGGGCGTGTCGAATGTCGATGACCTCGAGCGGATCTCTTCTGATGAGCTGGAGTACTCGTTGTCGGCAGTCCAAAGGCATTGGCATTGGCACCGCTAGTGCTGTCCTGTATGGACATCTGTCTGCCCTTTCACCCTCTCGCTGCCCGGCTGTTCGATTGCCATCCGTCAAAGGTGTGCAAGCGCCTCAGGCAAGCAAGGTAGTCGCCTATCTGCCATCTTCCATCCATTACATCTCCTTTCACGAAGGAAAAATACAGCACGGGATCTGCAACTGAAGCAGCAGAGAACTCGGCACTATATATACCACGAAAAGTCTGCAAGGCCGTACCTCCAGCTCAACCCAGTCATGCCTGTGCTTACACTGCAGGGACGTGATCGGACTTCAGAGCTCTGGTCTGCAGAGAAGAGCTTGTCTCTGCTCTAGCCATACAGCGATTTCTTGTATTGCTCGTTAACGAGGTGTGACGCCGTGACAGAGTCAGCCTGCCAGCTGCAGGGCGGCGGGTAGGCGGAGAGAAGCCAGCTTCCTGCAAGTATGGAAGCCGAGCACGATGTCCCTCGGCAGGTGAGCCGAGTGCTTTTAGGAAGTACCAGCCTCGAACCTGACACTGGTATCTCAGAAATCATTTAGGGCCGTTTACGCTGCTCTCATGATGCTCGTATCGCTTGCTGCCCTAGACGCCACGGTGGTTTCGGTTGCGGTCCCCACAATGATCACGGATCTCGGTGGTGCAGAGTACGCTTCGTGAAGCTTGCTTCCCAGATGTTCGTCGTGTTAAGGATACTTCTGGTCATAGACTCTACAGCTGGGTAGGAGCAGCCTACTTGCTCACAGCCGCATGCTTCGCTCCTCGTACAGTGACGCTACTTGCACAAGGATGGTCTGCCATATGTGACTGACATTACCTTTTGTTTTTCCTCTCTCTTGATAGTATACGGCAAGATGGCAGATGTTTTGGGACGGAAATTTGCAGCTTCCTTCGCTATCACAGTCTTCCTTGCCGGGTGAGTACGGCAAAGCTTTCCTTCTGAAGCATCTGCACTACTGTAAAGCACGTGCGCAGCATGAGCTGAGCTTGAACCTTATCGATCTTTGCAGGTCATTGTTTTGTGCTGCATCCCCTTCGATGCCGATTCTGGTCCTCTCAAGAGCGATACAGGGCCTTGGAGGTGGAGGTAAGCCCGCAATAGAAAGAGTCGCTCCGGCGATATGGCTTATTTGGCGTTCTTGCCGCCAGGACTCATGCAGAGTAGGTCCAAAAAGCGCAAAATCACTCACACCGGCGCATTATCTAAGCTACACCACAGTGGTCCGCATCATCACGTCGGATATCACCACCCCTCTTGAAAGAGGCAAATATCTTGGTGGTATTTCAGCTATATGGGGTCTCAGTACCACATTAGGCGGTTTCGTTGGCGGCGCCATCATATCTGCGCTGTCATGGAGGGCGATCTTCTCCGTCAACATACCAATAGGTGGTATTGCGGCTGTGGTGCTTTATACCAACCTGAAAATACCTCGAAAACAAGGGAAGAGCTTTCAGGGTCACCTTAAGGAATTCGACCTGCTCGGCTTGTTGCTCATTGGAGGCGGCTCCGCTGCTTGTGAGTGCGGTATTCGTCTTGACGGCTGTACGGTTTCTTCCTTCCTGACGCATGCCCATAGTCCTGCTCGGTTTGAATCAGGGCGCTTCGGGCATTCTGCCCTTCATACTTGGTGTAGCATGCCTGGTATATGGTGCATACCACGAAGTCACGACCCAGAAGTCTCCCATCATCCCTCCAAAGCTATTCAGAAGAGGAAATGCGGCATTGGTGACTATAATCAATGGACTGCATAATTTGACAGCCATGATTGGTGCCTTCTGTGCGTAGACTCTATGCTAACAAGCCCTGAGCTTCTGTGCAAGCTGACGCAGTAACGATTTGCAGATCTGCCCCTGTACTTTCAAATCCTTGGAAATAGCCCTTTACAAGCGGGTATCATGACGATTCCATTCGCATTGGGATCTAC
Organism: Cystobasidium sp. 2NF920; assembly: GCA_023628255.1. Classification (NCBI taxonomy): domain Eukaryota; kingdom Fungi; phylum Basidiomycota; class Cystobasidiomycetes; order Cystobasidiales; family Cystobasidiaceae; genus Cystobasidium; species Cystobasidium sp. 2NF920. The sequence goes on from JAMALA010000006.1 coordinate 439,889, forward strand.
TTGTAAGCCGTGCCCCCGGGCCCCCCCCCCCCCCCCTTCTTCTTTCAACACGAAACTATCTCACACGCTGGACGAGCTCGCCTTAAAATCAGTGCTGGCCGGGGAGAGGATCTCCTGGCTAGCATCGGTTTCGACGGCAAAGTCGTTCTTCAGCCCCTTGACGACCGCCACTTGTCGGTGACTGCAAGTGCTGACTCTGTCGATTCACCAGTGACGAGCACAGCGATCGGATTCATTCTGGCCCGTTATCCCCATCATCGCTTCCTCACTATATGCTCACTAGCGGTCATGACTTTCGGATCAATTTGTATGACTGGCCTGACACAACAAACTCCACTCTTCCTGCAAGAGATCTATATCACAATCGCTGCACTCGGCATGGGCCCGCTCTGGACTTTGACGTTGCTCATGATACAAGCGTCAGTATCGAAGGAGGAGTTGGCGACCGCTACGACTGGCTTCGGTCTAGTGCGAAGCTTGTCTGGAGCGCTCGGAGGTGAGTACTCGGCAAATACCAGCTTGCGGCAGGCTCACTGACGTTCATGAACTATAGTCACAATCGGTTCAACGCTTTACTCATCGCAACTAGATACTAGACTACCTCGGATACCTGGTTACTATCCAGAACTGCGTTTGGTACCTGTCAAAGACTTCTCTGGTATCAGGCCGCCGATCCTCTCGAGGGCGGTGGTCCAACAGCACGTGCTCGCAATACGGAGTCTGTGGTAAGTGCATACCGACAGTGCAAGCGATATATTTGCGCTCATTCAGATGCATACTCTAGGTTCTTCATGATACCAGTATCGGTGGTTGCGCTTGGTTTCAGCTTCCTGCTTCCGCACTCGTTCGAACAGCGCAAAACCCAGGAGGATCTGCAGCTAAAGACAGCTCGGCAAAACCAGACTGAGGAAGAAGAGGGGCTATTACCATAAATAAATCCGATTGGAAGTATACTGGCTGAAGTTGTAGCCTATCCGAGCCCTTTCAGAATACGTGAGGTTCTGAAATCATACCACTAGGTGCACCTGATCGAAACTTCTGACCCAGGTGCCCATCAGTTCCCGACAATCGGGTTTCCACTTTCAGGAGGGGTCCAAGGTATAACGAAGCATACAGAAATGCTTAGAAAGTACTCCTCCCCAGACCTGCGGAACGTACAGAAATACAGAAGCGTCCTACTCGTCTCCTCAGGGGCACGTGCTCGAGCGTGATCTTTCGTAGGCATGGTATGCCGACTGCAAGACTGGAGTGCTTCTCTCCCTGATCCTACTCATCTACCACTGGATTTCCATTGTCATAGTGTGTCCCTGCTAAAGATGGGTGATGATGGGGAAATCAGATCACAAGCGGAAGGTGGGCTCGAGGTTCGCAAATGAGGATTAAGCAGTCACCGGGAGTTCAATGTACAGGACCTTTTGGCCTGTAACGATGGTCTACCTCTTGTAAGAACCTGTCTAAGCCATTCTCCAGCATGCCTGATATTTTGCTTGCATGATGATAGCATGGCTGGAGCCGCCGTGCGAGAGACCTGAGTACCAATACAGTACGTACCAGGAGAACGCCTAATAGAAGGTTTACAAGTTTCAAGTCACCGGCGGCTTCGTCAAGATTTGCAAATATGACCATTGACATCCGCCATCGTGAGAATGCCAGTTTCAGTCCTTGCTCATGATGCCGTTCACGGATGCAATGGCGCCGTGAGCAGGATTTCGAAAGTTCTGAGGAGGAGGAGAAGAATCGAGTCAGTAGGGCGCGAGCCTACTATTTATTGCACGAAGGCATTGTACGTAAAGCTTCTCGACATAGCTGGCCTCGGAGAAAGACGAGTGGTGGCTCTTTGACATCTTCCACGACAAAGGGCAATCGAGAAATCAATAAATCAATCATCTGCCACTGGCTCGTCTATCTCCCTTTAGCACCAAATCAAGACAAGACACGCTATGGAATATCATATGCTGACTATGCGAGCTACTCTGGATGCCTTAAGATTTGTCATACCTATGTCCGATGCGAGGGGAGTGATCTTCAAGCAGCCTGCCCTTCGCAATTGAAGACTGAATCGTGCAGTGCCCCCGCTACGGATGATGGCTCGCTCTGAAGAATGTATCGGTTCTGTGTTTGCTAGGTCATACGAGCAAGCTGCTCTCGATTGAAGCACGTATGCTGGACCATTCGTCCGCCATGTCACCCTCTACACCGGTCTGCTCAAATCCAATTAACATTCAGTCAGTAGGCCAAAGAAGCTCACCAATGTCCCTACCTACCTTAAAGCCGGATCACTCGATGACCTACGCGATACAGGCACACACTCAGTGGGCGACAGTCGTCCGATCTTCGCACTCAACCCGTGAGGTCGGACCTGATTTCAACTAGGGCCGGTACAATTTCTGCACGCCACTTACAGGCACAGGGTTTTATGAAGGCTGCATGGCGAATTTGAAGGGTCAATGCTATAAAGAAGCGAATGAGATTCAGGAATATCTTGTTCTTGTCCTCATTCTCCAGACTCCTCCATTCCTCAGTCATTCGCAGTCTTCTCCGGTTTTCCAGCAGAATAACCACACTCGTTTACCGACCTTCATCTGTCCATCGCTACCCGCCCCACTGTTCCAGATAAAAGCTCCTACAAAACCCTTCAATATGTTCAAGTCCATCATCACATCCGTCCTCGTTCTCGCTGCCAGCGCTATGGGCAGCGAGCCAATGCCAGGGCCGATGAACGGCGATAGCGCTATGCGAGTCATGGAACCACGCACCAATGGGGAAGCATTTGCTCAGGGTCTTCCCCCTCTTCTTCCTCGACATCAAAGTAAGTGACTTGCGCATCCATTTGCTAGTCGAGGCTGACGGCCACTTTTGCTTCCAGCCCGCTCACGATCTGGCTCTCATGGAGGCGGTAAAAGCCATCCCAGCAAGTCTGTAAGCCCAGAACGTCTAATCCGCGACTCCGCCGGCTAGGCTAATGTACTTTGTTGGCACAGCCCAATGACGATGCAAGTCGACATATTTGGACTCTCGCAATGCTTTCTCTCTAGCTAATACTCCCTTCAAACTACAGATTCTCAAGTTTGACGAGTCCTACTTGAACAAAAAGTCTGGCGCACTTCCCTCACCCTATCATAACGTCGACTTTGGATGCGTCTACGGCTCATGCGGCTACGAAAGGGCATCCGAATACCCACGATGGGCAGCCAAGTCTAATCCTAATGCGTTCTACTTCTATGCCAATGGCTTCCCTACTCTCACGTCCACCAAGCAAAAGGGTCTTCTCCGCCTCCAGAGCTTGTACTGCGCCCAGGGTGTCGGTAGTCCCAAGCAGCTCTATATCAGCGGCAGACGTAACGGTCAAGTGAGTCTATGTCGATTGCTCCCACAGCTATGAGGTACGACACTTACCATACATAACACTCTGCTCAGAACGTTTTCACCAAGAAGGTCGATTGTGAATGTAATTCCGAAGGACACCACAAGGGCAAGCCCAGAGAGCCTACCTTCAACAAGTTCTCCAATCTGCCCGAGGTCGATTCTCTGTATGCATACCCAATAATCCTCTCATGCTTAGGACAGCTTCCTTACCTTGCATGCTTCACAGCCACTTCTCGGCCGGCAGCGGCGTCACTGGCAATAAATGGGGATGGGCTCTCGACAACATTCATGTCACGAACCGAGCGCGTTCTTCTTGATCGTCATACGACAAGCGTAGACTAATCTGGTCATCGGGTTCTTCGACTTTCACGTTTCTAGTCTTTTTCCATATTTTACTCTATTACATCTTATAATACTGGGCTTAGGGTTTCAGACATGCATTTTATAGATGGCTCACTATTATAGAGGAGTCTCATCTGCCATGCAAGATGCGATACGGGTTTCTGGATACTTCGTTCCTGTGATAGCAATGAAATATCATGGTCGAGCGCCTGCGCGAGTTGATCGAGCTTTGCCACTTGCAGTTCATTGCGAAGCGTTCGAGTACTTTAAGGTTCCTCTCTCACCACAGCAGCTTTGCAGATTACACCATTCGGGCAAGCGAGAGAATCATGACTTTAATACTTACTCTGGTGCGGCACGGCGAGGTGAGTATTTTCGTACGCTATATGGTAGTGGGCCTTCCATGCTGATGATGCCATCACTCTGCAATCGCGGTCTTCGCAACCTGCAGTCCACCGATAATTTGAAAGCATTATGGGCAGGTGAGCCTCAATGTTGCTCCCTTTGTGACTTTCCACTCTGGGACCTTACTGACCTGCAGTCGTTGCTTTCCATCAAGGTCATCGCGATGCACCTCTGACAACTCACGGTGAGTGGACTAGCACGAAGGCAGCCGTAGAGAAGTCCTTCTGCTTGTCGAGCATCTACACTACTGTTCTAACGCCTCGCATCTACAGGCATGAACCAAGCACGTCGCCTCGGCAAATCCTTCGAAGATGTCTATATATCCAAGATTTACGCGTCTGACCTGAAGCGGGCACATTGGACCGCCCTCCAGATAGCTACTCAAAACAAGAGCTTGCTCGCCAAGTTACAGAACGGAGCGTCTGAGAGCGACAACCAATTTGAGTCTGTGTCGGGCGCCTCCAGACCGTCCTCATTGCTCGAGAAGAATGGCACTTCCACGCCCGATCGTGCTGCCGGCGAGCTCGAAGAAGATCAGATAGCCGAGATGTCAGCCGGCCCGTCGTCACTTGCAACTACCGACAGATCATACTCCAGCGCTGCGACAGTACCCGACTATACCGACGATTTCAGCTGTTCTTCCTCGGCAGCAGCTTCGTCGCCTGTTCCATCACCAACTTCCGCCAGTCGTGGAACGACATCAACATCTCTTGAAGCACTACTTCCCAAGACAGTTACCACGACCAACAAGCTTAGGGAACAATACTTTGGTCTAGCAGAAGGACAAAGTTGGAAGACTGGATTCGCGATAAGTGGCAATCACTACCATAATCGAGGCTATAAGTTCGAACAGGGCGAGAGCTTGGAGGATGTGCACGAACGCGCTCAGGAGATCATAAAGCGATGTGTGATACCTTGGCTTGTGAAAAGCTCCAAGAATGCCGAAGGGCGGAAAGAGCATATTGTGCTGGTTGCACATGGAATTGTAAGTCGTCTACACCAGACTAGCTGCCATCGAAATCCGTAATAGCTGACGCGGTTGCTTGTTTCGGTATGCAGATGATATCCGAATTGCTTTACGCGCTTCATCGACTGCAGGATCCAAGAGTACAATGTAAGTCGGATGGTTTTGGTGCAAAATCCGCGAGCTGATATTTCCCATGTAACAGATGAACGGCGGTCTGGACATACAAATGTAAGTTTTCGAACGAGTGTACGCTCGTTCGCGCGGCATTTGCTAACGCACCTTTTTATGTAGACTGGCTGGACCCGCTTTACGCTGTCTCTGCCAGCAAATTTCCACTCGCCTTCTTCACCTCTACCCAGTCCGCCCATACCTGATCTATTGGATCCAGAATTGCCACCTCATTACGATGAAGTTCTGGCACCAAAGACATTGCCTCAGGTCACTATTAGGCAAACGCATGCGAATGTTACAACCCATCTAGACGGTCTGAAGCGCACAAAAGGTGGAGTCGGGTCTGAAGGCTTTGATGCTCGACAGAAAAGTTTGCGAGACTTCTTCAGCGGTGCTTCCACCTCAGAGAGTACACCTGAAAACGGCAAGAAGGACGAAGGAGCAAAAGGCGCCAGCAATGGTACTCCAGCACCGAGTAAAGCGGTGCCAGATCCAAGGCCAATTGATCTGACAGGTGACGACAAAGACGATGACATCATGAAGACAAACGGAGAACATCAGAGACGAGGAGTTCGGCTCACAAGTCCCACTAGTCCCAGTCCGAAGAAGAGCAGATTGACTTAGGATTCAGGCTATAGTTGCGCCTATACTAGTAAATGCTCGCAAGTTGACAGGCACGTGCAGTACACAAGTTTGTACTGCACGTGCCTGTCAGCTTGCGATCATTTACTTGCATCACAAGAGTGCAGTCTCAGTTCAAAGTCGTTGTAATCTTGATATTCCCTACCGTGGTATGGCGGTAAAGTAACCATGTAGATTGACTATCGTAAATGCTGCTTATGCCGATATTGTTTGGTATCCGCGGTCCATCGGCTGCACTTGCCACTTGCGCGACGTGTGACTGTTCAGCTTTACACCAACTCGAGCCTTCCAGACATCGACTGAGCGATTCTACCCAATGGCGCCCAAAGATCCACCATCAACCTCGCTCGCTGGGAAAACGGCCATAGTTACTGGTGAGTTGGCTGCCCTGTTGACAACCTTCTCGGAGTTCCACAATGAAGCTAATCGGACGAGTTATTGCTGTGCCAGGGGCCAACATTGGAATAGGCTATGCTACAGCGTTGTATCTGGTATGAAAGCAAGCCTATCAACTTCTTCTGACCATACTGACGTGCATTATTCAGGCCTCGCTGTCGTGCAAGGTCGTACTGGCCTGCCGCACGCAAAGTAAAGGAGAAGCAGCCATCTCGGACATCAAGAAAGCATATCCCGACGCACAGCTGGAACTTGTTTCTCTCGATCTGCAATCGTTAGCAAGCGTCCGAAATCTAGCTCAAGATTGGGAAACCCGAGAAGACAAAACCCTTTCATTGTTAATCTGCAACGCGGGTGCTACGTTTGTAGACTATGTCAGAACTGACGATGGCTTTGAGCAGAGTTACGAAGTAAGTACGAGCCTTGTTTGTGTCTCAGTCATATATCTCTTCAATCCATGCGCTAATCATGTATTACCACCTTAGACGAACTACCTCAGCAACTTCCTGCTTATACGCCTCATGACGCCCTACTTACGTCTCTCACCGTCTCCCCGCATTGTACTAGTTAGTAGCAACTCTGCCAGCTGGGGGAAAGTGTCGATGGACAATTTAAATGCAGAAGCAATCCCTGAGTCTAGCTGGAAGGGTGTTTCGCGCTTCAAGACGTGAGGATGCGCAAGGTTCAGTTTGCTCGCGTCAAAGCTGACCACTACTCTTCTATGCAACAGCGGCATGCAAGTTTATGGAAATACCAAGCTTATGGGCTTGCTCTTCATGTCGCATTATCAACGGCTACTGCAAGAGTCGCCTAACGAGGAAGACCACAAGATTGCTATCCAAGCCGTATACCCTGGTTTTGTCGGTTCGGACATGGCCAATAAGTCGCATTACAAAATACCCAAGTTCATGAGTGCCGTAGCAGACAAAGCCATAAAGCTGGCTGGTCGTTGTGAGTGACAAATCGAACTGGCTTGTCTCATTTGAGAGTTCGCTGACGCCAGACGCTAATTTCTTTTACGCCAGCCACCGCCACTGGGGCAAAGCCAACATTATATGCCGCACTTTCCGAGGAAGCAGGTCAGAAGCAGAATTGGGGCAGCTATTGGGATGAGCATTGCGTCAAGAAAGATATACCGAATGAGGCGAGGAAGGACGAGCAGCTGATTCTGGATCTGTGGAAGCAATCTTGTAAGGATGTCGGCCTTCCGGAGCAGCTCTCGTAATTAGCCGTGTAGCACTCCTATTTCCCGTGCAGTCAATGATGTCGTGCAATATTCAATGACCTGTGTTGCTTGTACGTTGATGAATAACCGAAACCCACAGCCCATGATCACTCCTCCTCGGCCTTCTTCTTCTTTTTCACATCGATGATGTCGATGTTATCTTCCGGCACTTTACCACCAAAAGTATCGCCTTCTTTGCCTGTCTTCTTCAGCAGCATCTCCTCGACCTCATATGCGACATCACCTTGAATAACAATTTCGTCATCTCCTTGAGGGTTCTTGCTGACGCTCGCACCTGTTGCAAACTTATTCGCAAACAGCTTACTAGCCTTCTTGAGGTCAATACCAAATACTTCTAGACCTTGAATTGAAGTTGTCATTTTCCGTTTCGTACGTTCTTGACGTTTAATCAAGATTTTACTGCTCATCTTCTGAGCTTCTGCTTTTGCAGCTTTACGTTCTGCTTTTGCTTCCTTTTTCAATGCTTCTTCCTCTAATGACAATCCTCCCATCTTGTCTGCTGTCTTGGAAACTTCACCTCCGTCTTCTTTGTTATCGTCATCTTCAGCTCCAGCTTTGTCGCCTTTCGCTGGAGCTGCAGCTGACGTTGACGCATCATCGCCATAGTACTTTGTGAACAGATCAGGGTGTGCGCCAGATAGCCATTTCTTGCATTTAGATAGCTTCGAACCGTATGCACAGTATTCTACAGGGTATGAGCAGACTGTATGGTAATAGTGGTCAGCTCGGAATTCGTTGCATCACTGAGCTTCCTATCGCTGAACGGACCTCCGCAGTATGTGATCTGCTTTGGCTGAATATAGCCAGATGATGGGCCAGCTTGGACCATGGTGTCGAGAGTCTCGTCACAGATATTTGAGAGTGTTGCGATATGTCAAAATGCAAAGAGCATCATCGGCATCTGCGATAAAGTCAGGCTCGACGACGAGGTTGATCGAGGCACCTAAGCTTGTTCTTTCGACAATCTGCAAGCCGGTGTAAGGAATGACTAGCGAAAGGCCAGCATTGGTGAGACCGTTCTACGAAACCACTCTGGTAGCTATCTCGAGTGTATGCTGATAGCTCCATGCCTCCTGCAGCCTTTACCACGAAGGCCGGCCAGACGCGTAGTATCAGCAAGCTCGACCGCTGCCGGACCCTCTACATCAACGCCAGTCCAGACGCATACCTCACGGTCTTCAGCAGCTCTACCACATTCGTTTACTCAAGAAGGCTCATCTGGTAGATCCCTTGACAGGCGAAGAAGCTCCTTGCGGAAACAGCGTATCAGCTCTGAGTCTCCGTTGATCCTCGAGCTCGATCAGCACAACAATTCTTCTATAGCTCTCAGCCCTCGTACTGCACCTCGAAGACGCCGGACAGCCTCAAGAAGAGCTTACAATGAAGGTAATGTCACCACTGGAGATGCCAGCGTCTCTCGGGGCGGAGTCAGTGGGAGTCATGCGGACCTGAGCGCACTTCCGTCAGGATCAACAGCAGCTACACGGTCTGGAAGACGCATAGTTTCCACACCGCTGCAGCGACAACATATACGACATGGAGCTGGGGTCTTCAATGATCCTTCCCTTATCTCAGCATCTACCGCTTCAACCTCCGGAATATTGGGCAATGGCTCCTTAATAGACCATGCAAGCTCGTCTCCGCCTCAAATAAGCCATTCCCGTCTAGCAGGAAATGAAACTACACGTGAAGGGCTAGATGAGCTGGAAGGAGAGGATGAAGAAGTCTATTATTCCGACAGTTCGTCTGGAGAAGTAACATGGGAGCTAATTGACCGGATGCGAGTGTGGCGCAATGATGCATTGAATCAACATCTCTATTCTACCGCCACTTTTTGGGGCAGCAAAGTCTTCACCAAAACTCGTAATCCGAATGATGGTTTCTGGCTAGCTCAAGCCTACTTTGCGGCCGGCTTATATAGCCGTGCTGAACGTGTGCTAGTAGGAGGATGGCACATCGAAGTGGAAGAGGAGCAGGAAAATGAAGAAATGGGTAAAGATAAAGGCAAGCAGGTGGAAGTGCAAGAGGAGAACATGACAATAGACGAAGAAGAACCTTCATTACAAGGGCAGGATGGACCCCGAAGCTCAGGAACAGCGCGTCAAGCCGGCGTTCTGTATCCCAACGCGCCAAGAACAGCCACAAGTCAGGCTTCAACTCTGAAAGCAAATGCCCGTAAAGGTCATATCACATTTGGTAGATTGCCAGAGACAAACGATGCTACCGAGTCTGAAAAACCGACGAAGCAGATAAGATTGACGGACATCAGCGTTGCCTGTCGATACTTGGCGGCACAAGCTATGGTACGTCAGGAGAAATGGAGCGCAGCTATGGAGATGCTAGGTGAAGTGAATCCATTCCGCACCCGAAGAGCTGGAAAGGGCCGCTTCTCCAACGCAGGCGGTAGAGAGACTGGAGATGGCGGTATCAAGGTGAGCGAGTGCTCCACATACCACGAGGGACGCTTGATACTGACTGTGAACTTACTACGGTGACAGTTCGAGGCCTCCATGTGTCATCTAAGGGGGCTTGTACAGCTGCACCTGAACGCCGCTGAAAGAGCCAAGGAATGCTTCATGGAGGCACTCAGCATAGACGTGAAATGCTACGATAGCTTTGATGCTCTGATAAGTGGTAACATGATGGACGTACATGAGGGTAAGTAAGCTGATCTTCGACTTCTTGAGCGGTCACTGACGTCCGCATTCTCCAATAGAATGGAACTTCGTTCAAGGCTTACAATATAAACAACACACACCAGAAGATGCCGAATTCATCAGGATGATGTATACTATCCGTCTGAGAAAGGTAAGAAACGCCATTCTCATAGAAACCCCGTAACGGTATAAGCTGATCACATTTAAGCTACAGTACGACCACCGCGAAGAGATGGAAAGATGCGGTCGGGCTTTGATGGATGAATATGGCTTAGCTGAAGATCCGGATGTCCTCTGCGGTCTAGCCGATGAGCTATATTGTGCTATGCGATACGCCGACTGCTATCAAGTAACAAGCAAGTGAGGATCTGTCTTCCTTACAAGCCAGAACTCAAGACCATTAGCTGAAACATTGCCGTCTACTTTTGCCATCAGGATTCTAGAGACGCACGATGCCCACGCCGCAGCTTTCCCCCTCCATCTAGCATGCATGCATCATCTCCCTCAACTCCGAAGCAAATTATTCCTGATAGCACACGAGCTTGTCGACCGCGAACCAGACAGTGTGATCTCTTGGTACGCAGTAGGCTTATGGTATTACAGTGGCAAAAAATGGGAAGAAAGCAGAAGATATTTCGGTAAAGGTCTATTGCTTGATAATCGATTTGGCCCCGCTTGGATTTGCTTTGCACATTCTTTTGCGTTGGAAGGAGAACATGATCAGGCTATCACTGCATATTCTACTGCTCAAAGGCATTTCCAAGGGTGAGTTCTTGTCCTTCTGCTTTTCTCAAGGCCAGCGTGGTTCGAGTTTCCAAATTCTGAAATGAATGTCTTCTTTAGGTCGCATCTGCCAGTTATGTTTATCGGTATGCAGTACTTGCAGCTTGCCAATATCAAGGCTGCCCAAGAGTATCTTGAGGCTTCATACGCTATATGCCAGACCGACCCGCTGATCCTCAATGAGATGGGAGTAGTCAACTATTACGAAGAAAAGTGAGCATACACCGAAACCAATGCATCATTGCTGTTGTCACCGGCTAATGCCCGACTTCGTCATGACAGCTATGACGCGGCAGTAGGCTACTTCAGCGCTGCTCTACACCAAGCGGAATCCATGCAAACTTCACCAGCCCAGTGGACCACAACGCATCTCAATATGGGTCAAGCATATCGCAAACTCAAAAACTATCCTAAAGCCATCGCTTCCTTCAAACGCACCTTGGAACTGAATCCGCAAAGTGCGACTGCTCATTCAGCTTTGGGAAGCTGCTACCTGATGACAGGGCAGTCTGAAGAAGCTATTCTAGCATACCATGAAGCACTGGCTATTCATCCTGGTGAATCTATAACTACGCAATTGCTGAAATTGGCACTTCAAGATGCAGTTGATATTCAAACGCGACCCACTACCTCTATGAACCATGCTATGCGCTTTCCAGCGCTTTCAGAAGTAGCTGCTGAGGATCTAGATAGAAGAGTAGTGGAGGACGAGTATCGATTCTTTGGCAAGAGTTTGAGGATTGACGAGAGCGAGGAAGTGGATGGTGCAAGGGGCGGCACGGATGGCAAGAAGAAAGGCAGAAGAGGCGGTCGAAAGGGTGCTGGTCAGTCTACCCGAACCGGCGCAAGAAGAGGTCGACAGAGTACGCATATGCTTCAGCAAGACACTACCATAGATCTAGAGTCATCGCAAGACATGTCGCTTCAGCAGAGCAGTCCAGCGACTGCGGCTGTCACGCTTCCGCACACTTCGACATACGGATACGGGGGCACAGCAGCAAGAAGGTCGACAAGAGCTAGTGCTACACATAGTGCATACGGTACGCCGCACAATGCTAACAATGCGAACGGGACTGGCGGAAGGGAACGAGGGGAGTCTGACTTCGAAAGTCAAGGTGAGAATGCAGAGCAGGATGATGATACTGAGCGGAGCTATGCAGGCAGTGATATGGTAGATTGAATACGAGGAGGTGGCCTATGTAGTGATAGCAGTGCTTGCAGTGTGCTTGTGACAATGAAAAGCATGTCTTCCTTTCCTGACAGTATTTTGCCACATGGACATCTGCCCGAGAGCTTGCCGAGGTTCGTCATGAAGAAGGTGAGGCACTTTCCAACTCTCAGGCATTTCAACCACAACAAGGCTGTGAAGCGGGCATAGCATAGCATTACACTCGACCACGTACGCTAGGAAGGACTGTGTGAGACAAGCCACTGCCTCACCAGTCCTCGCTGGCCAGATATCAGAGAGCTCCGACCTTTTTCCTTCGCTCTTAGCAAATCATCCATTCACAAGGTCCATCATTGGGAAGCGATAGAAGGAGCTCAGTAGAGACCATCGTCATTCTGCATCAACACATACGTCAATAGCAGCCATTCCAATCACACTCCCTCCTACCTACACGCGACTCCCCAGCCTCATCTACACCACAGTGACACGTCCAAGCCTAGGCAGAGCACAGCACACGAATACCGCTAGCAATGCTCAGCGCGCTCAAAAGCTCGCTCCTTGCGCTCGGAGGCGGCAGCAGCAACGCCAATGGAAGCATTGCAGTACGACGTGATAGTGCTGCTTCATACCCTGATACAGGACGCGAGCTGGGCGAAGAGGACAACGATGAGGGTGGTTATGGCAGAACAGCGCGCAATGGATCAGTGACGACGGCGGGAGGAGGAGCGACATCACCTACATCTACAGCTACGATAGGCGCGTCTGTACCACGAGTAAAGCATACAATGACTCGCATACGCTCAATGATGCGCAAGCTTAATCCCGAACTGCTGGATACTCTCTCGTACCCCGCTGCCTCGAAGCAGGTCGCTGAGCTCCAGAAGCTCCTCCAAGACTACGTGATCCCAAAGGATGTACTCGATGCATATGCTATACACGACGGTCAAGACACGTTCAGCGTCCCGCGAGGAGGTGAAAACGGCGAGAATGAGGGCAATAATGGCTTCATCTACGGTCTGTGGTGGATGAGCATCGAAGAGATCATAGAAGAGTACACCTTCTGGCGCAGATTGGACATCTCAAACCCTCCTTCTCCAGCCGGGGCAGCAGCAAAGAAGCGAAACGACACCAAAGGTAAAGGCAGACAGCAACACCAACACCATACAGCTCGAGTCCCATCACAAGACGCGTTCCTCTTTGGCTCCGAGATGGATCCCCGCACAGTGCGTGCCACCATGCGCTCCTGTCCCGAAGGCTTTGTGCGCGAAGAGTACTCCCATCCTTCCTGGCTACCGTTGCTCAAGGATGGATATGGCAACTACATCGGTATAGATCTCGACCCACCTACCTTGTCTGAAGATGAGAGATTACAGCTCAATAGCTCGCCTGCACCTCCTATTCTACCTGCAAGAGGGCAAGTCATAGCTTTCGGCAGAGAAATTGATACAAAGACTGTGCTCTGGAATGGATGGGGTGATAGCAACACCTATGACAATCTTGGAGGCGGAGGATGGGCTCGCTTCCTGGCTTCGTTCGCGGACGATCTCTCGGCTTCACCTGCTCTACACAAGTATTCTCGATACAACATGAACAATTCCTACTCGACTCGTGGTGGAGGATCAGACGAAGACGATGAAGACGCATACAGAAGCGCTTCAGGAGGACGCCAGGAGCAGTATGGACATCATCATCCAGGAACAGCATTAGATTGGCTAGATAATAGCCCAATCTACTCGGGTCTCGGTACAATAGAGGGACTCGTCGAGAGATCAAGGAGGATATGGTCAAGTGTTGGAATGCCAATGCCTGTCTCTACTCCTGCACAGGAAATTATACCGCTTATGAACGGAGATATGCCTGCTCCATCACCCTACGAGCAGGAAAACAGTACGAGTCTAGACAGATCGCGTAAACCACCCCCTCTTACTTTCACTATGCCTGGTACAGGAGCTGCCGCCAATGGTAACTCGGTTGACAATCAGCAAGTATCGCCAAAGAGTGCACCTCACCCGCTCGACGGCGGAAGATCTATTTCCAACCCTCCAAGTTCTGCAAATAGTGGCTTCAGATCGAATCCTGAGACGTCAAGCTCCCAAACAGCTCTGATGCAGGGGACATTCGTATCTTCTCCGTCAAACACTTCCTTCCCTTCATCTGATGATCCGAACGCTTCGACAACAGCACTTGTGCAACCATCTGGAGATGCGGATACTAGACCTCCCATGTCACCCGAGCCATCGCTCATACTTTCTCCCCCTTCGCCCAAAGACAACGTGGAGCATTTTGCATCTTTCCCAGCTGCGTCGCCTACGCAGCTTGAGCCGCCATTCGAAAGCGCTACGACAGTCGAAGCTTCAAACCCTACCACACCTACCGCCACGCAACCACCACATTCAACAGCTTCTCCCGGCTCTTTGTCGAAGGCTTCTTTACAGTCTCCAGCACGTGTATCACCCGGTCAAGCCGCACGGTATGCAGAACGACAAAATCAGAATGCGCATCAGTATCAGTATCAACAGCGAAATGCATCTATAGACTCGCAACGAAGAGCATCTGGCTCGTCTTCAGGCACGACGAGGGTCAGACGACCACCTCCCCCGCCCGCCATGCCGTTGGGACTGCCAACAATGGAATTTGGAAATGGTATCTGGGAATATGGCGATACGAGTGAGGGAGATGTCAGTACATATGGATATGAGAAGAACAGCTTCGAAGTCGTAGTGGATAATCAGCGTTAGACGTGGGGCGTTCGGGCTGGTTCACCGGAATTGCAAGTCAGGTGAGCAACTCGCTTACTGCCGTTCCAAGTGGTGTATGTAATGCTGATTTACATACTGCAGCTCGTACTTGTATCAGTCGATTTACGACAGGGTAGGAATCATTAGAACTAGCGGCACGCCTCTTGTTTGAGAAGGCTTTAACGCTTCAGGACAATACTTAGCACAATTGGTTTATGTCGTCGTCGTTATATGGGTGACGTCCTGACACTTGGCAAGTGTCGGCAATGTACTCCTCTTGCGCCACAAATGCATTTGCCTTGCAGTCCGAAAGGTTGCGTCGTAATCCTGAGTCAGTTTTGACAGAGTCCAGCTGTTTGATGTGTGACTATGATACATTGAAGCATACTTTGTGCTCTACCTTGGCTCTACTTCTTACCTGACCCCCGGCTTCCTCTTCTAATACTGAGCTCTCTTCGGACACCTCTTCAAGCGCCACGATGATATCGTAAATACCTCTAGACATGAAACAGAGCGAATAACTGAATGGGCTCCCGACTTCTTCTCCCGCTGCTATGGAAGGAAGTGTCACGAAGGGAATGCCATCCAAAATGACGTTGCGAGTGATAGGGTTGATGTCGCCGGAACGGTAGTCTGGTGACCGATCTGTATTTGCGACCTCAATCGCGGCACGTAGGGACAGTGCACGTGCTGTATGATGGGCGGCTTAGCAGAAGCAGAACATACAGTTCAGGTGATATGACACACCTTTCAGGTTCTTGACAGACACTGTCAATTGGACAAAATTTCCCTCCATGACATTCCACTTGCCATTCTCATCTTGCGAGCACAATTCTTCATCTTGCGATGCTTTTATCGAAAGGGGCAGGTCGCTGAGCTTGAGCGCCGAGAGCATCTCGTCGCTAAGTGACAGGTGCCGCACGTTACATGATCCGCTCCTTTGCGATCCAACTTCCCGCCAATCCAACTGGATGTTGCGTAGTAGCTCCTCCCGATACCAGAATCGTTCCAACTCTTCAAGAGGAAGCAGGCCTTTACGGACTACGAATTGCTTATTAGCCGGCGATGGAATGGGTTGATGTACCTTTTCTTCCGGTAGTTGTATTCTCTTGATAGGAAGGAGAAGATGGACGGTCGTGTCAGATTCGATGCGCTCTGTGACCTTGGCACCAATGGAATCTGAGCCCGTTAGGACGGCTTCGAACGCCTGACGTGGGGAGGTATTCTCAACTTCTAGCACGAGTATGCAGGAGGTTTCGTCGTCCAAATTGCGAAGCTGGTCTTCCAGCTCTCCGCCAACTGTTGTGCTGCGACCGACAACATTGACACTTGCATTCCGGCGGTGTTGTCGCATTGCCGTTGCGCGATATCGAGACACCCGCAGTATATCCCATCGCTGGCACCTCAGACAAAGGTGGACACTGACTGCGAAAGGTAGCCGAATAGTTCTGGTAAAAAAGCGTTCGATAGGATCCTGACTCGCGCCGGGTGAGAGGCTCGCATATTCGATGGATATTGCTCCCTGCGTCCTACAATATCGCGAAAGCTCAGTCACATATTTCAACGGATTCCAACCCATGCCGATACTCACAAGCCTGGTTTGGCTCTGCAGTCTACATCGATCACAAGTCGACCTTTAGGTCCAACTTTCGAATACTCTCCTTTGCCTGTGAGCTTGAGCACCGGAGCCTGCTGCATGTCGAGCTCTAACTCGTAAGCCATTTGAGGTGACACATCTTCACTAGTCACCCGTTGTTTCTGGAATACGGTAACATTATCTTCCAGCGTTACAACCAAAGAGTTGATCTCGAGGCTGGTTACATTCTCCAGCTGGGCTTGAATGCAAGACCTGCAAGACGAGTCAACAGATAAGCTGATTATTGTTGGAAGCGATAAACTTACGTTTCTCCTTGATACAGCATCGCAATGCCGTGAGTCAAGCTGATTTCTCGCGCTTCCAACAGTGGCTGCTTCGGTACGACCCGACAACTCAAGAAAGTTGACTCCTCCATACGACGGTAAGCTTCCAGGAACTCCCGCTTCAATTCGTGCCAGACTTGAGGAGATGAATGTTTCACACGTCCGAGATCTATAACGCTTGTTCCAAAAGCTCGTAGTATTTCATCGCCTCTCGCTTCCGCATTTACTGGGAGAAGAAAGTCCCTCTCCGGACAGCCAGCCAGACGGATTCTACAACCCATAATTTGCAGGTCTCCGGCCTCAAGAGGAGTGCACAACAAGGTCGTTGGTTGAGCCGCCAATGGAGGTATAGCAAGGGAGATTGGAGGAAACTTTGAGCAAGCCACGCCGCGGCATCTGCACAGGAGGCAAAGTCAGCGTGTAGTACTACCACTTTGCGGCAACGCAACGCTACTCACATAAGCTCTACGCTATCGACCTGAATAGCGATCGAGTATGGATTGTTCAGGAGTATACAGAGCTCCCCTGGCTCGCCTTGCACGAGTGTCGGTATGGCGCTAGCAGCGCCGCCGGCTCCCTGACCCCGCACGACACTGTGGACTAATAGATCGCTGAACCCCTGCTTGGCTGTGGTGACATTTTCGGCTGTTCTGGGCACAACGACCTGTTCAACTACTCGCATGGGCTCGGGCAAGCTATGGGCCGCCCAATACCGGTGCCGACTACTTCAGCTTGCGAATATACCAATTTAGTGCTAGACCCACCTGAGAAGCTCTAAGGATAGTAAAGGGTAGTCCGGACCCCAGTATGCCGGATCAAGTCCACGCTCTTGCGCAACGCTGTTCATCTGTCTGATGTCTTCTATACAAGCTCGCTGCTCGTTTGAAGCCAGCGCATCCAATGTTGTCCGGAGAGCCATTGCTGTATAGGCCGAAGCTCCAACAAGATCTGCGGGCTTAAGATCAGCACCGACTTGGAAATAAGAAGCTATGGAGCTTACCTGGCAGAAGTTTGCAAATTCGGATTGCTTCTTTGAGAAGTGCGTGCTGTAGCTCGAGCCACCCGTACCGCTCGAAGACAGTGTTGAGCATGATCATGAGATTACCCGACGGCAGCAAGCTTGCACCGACCTCGCTCTCGTGTTTAGCTTCCGGTAGGCCGTAGACTTGGCATGCATGGTTGATAAGACTGAGTACTTTTTCTGCGCCTTCAGCGTTACCATGACTCTTTACGCTTGTTGCATTCTGATTGATCGATATATCTGCCGCTAGATCCATTTCTGACGCCTGCGCCTCTTCCTGCGCGACCTCGGTCGATAAGAGGACCGATATCTCCCGTTCTATGACTGCTCTCCGTCTACGCAAATGCAAGACTTGGTATATATGAGATATTCCCTCAAGAAATCGAAGTCTATCTTGTGAACGCAAGCTGGGACTGCTGGTCTGGCCGTAGGCCAGCGCTATACTTGCTTCCGCGTCAGCGCGAGTGACACTTCCTCGGACAATTTGACGGAACAGCTCTGTAGCTGAAAGCTGCGGCCACGGCAAAGTGGAGCTTCCCATGAGCAAGCCAAGGGTTTTGCTATCCCAAATGCCTCCTCGTAGCAGGAGAATGAGCTGTAGACGCAAACATCGCATACAGCTTTCGATGTATAAGAGAGGATGTACGACAGTATCGGCCTCCGTCTGCATCGAGATGGTGAGTTGCGTCGTGCTTTGATTGTCTGAACCGACGGAAGCACTATTTCTGTTGCTGGGCGAAGCGCGGACATAGAGGGAAAGGGCCTCGCTGTATCTTGTTGGAAGTTCCTTTGCCAGTGTCGAGTTGGTAGCGGCCGAATTGGGCGCCTCGGCACGTAAGGACGATATGCCCGATATACTCGGTCTCGGTGTGGCAGTCGAGTTTCCCGGCTGTGTCAAAGATAATCAAACATGTTCCACACTACCTAAAAGTAAACGGAAGGTACCTACAGGAGGAATATGTGTCCAAGACTGATAGACTTGCGTCATTATATTAGCTTCTATCGCTGCAGCTTGCCAAGCGTAATCATTTGTAGCTCGGGCAAGGATAGTTGCCTCGTTATAGCTGAGAAGAATCTCATCAGCCGTTGCTCTCCGCCCAAAGACTTGAAGCCTCAACATACCTGGACATGGCTTCCTTCGGTCTCCCTGCCAGGCGGAGCAGATCCCCTTTCAGCTTAGCGATTCTGCCAGGCTGTTTCTTACGCGCTTTCGCGTCATTGTTGTCACTCGCGCTTGCAGGAGATGAAGGCAACGGTGCAACTGAAGCAGGCCTGCTTGGTGGTAGCGGCGGCAGCGGACTGTTTGACCGTTCAAATACGGATGATCCCGAAAATGACAGGGAAGATCTTTCGGTGCTGGGCGTGCCAGGGGTCGCGGACGGCTGATACGTAGGCCATGGAATGGATGTAGATCTTCCCATTGGCATCTGTACGCTGCTCTTGCTGTCCAAAGCTCCGAGCTGTATCGTGAAGCACAGTGGCGTTAGCTCTATACATACGATTGTGCTGAGTGGACGTACAATCTGCGAAATGCCAGCAAGCATGTTGGCGGCTAACTCTGCCAGTAGTGTATTGACGTAGAAGTCAAGGTCACCGACATTCGGGATGACAACCAGTCCTTCTGCATTGTCGGTTTGGTGCTCGCTCGGGTTGAAAGCATAACAGCGACTTGCAAAGACGCCAGCAGGTGCGTCCTCCTTCAACATCTCGCGGAACGTTCGGGCGGCATCTTGCAGGTCACCGTCGCCTTCTTGTCCCGTCCATTCAGCGCACTCGAGCAAGCCCACGACTCCCATCACATGCCGGTGTGCTTGAAACTCATTGAGCCATGCAAGCTCACGATCCCAAGTTTCTACGAAGTTGAGGTTCAGGAAGCCTTTACTAGCTGGCGTTGGTGCTATGAGAGGGTTGACTGCCTGCCCTGCTGTCGTGATTGGCGGAATGTCGGCCAATGCTATCCTTGAGTGCCGCCGCAGAAGTGCAAGCTGTCTTGCATATTCCTGCTTGCGGAGAGGCAAGACTGGAAGGACGAGCACGCGCAGCGCGAAGTGAGCGCCATACGCGTAGTCTTCCTCCATTCCATTGCCCTGGAGACTGATGGAACTATTTCATAGAAGAGTTCGTTGTAAAGCAAAGCTCAATGTATATATTCCTTTCGTGTCTAAACGAGGTGATCGAGGCCTTCTGGCTTGGAAAACAGCGTGATCCATTCTATTATAGTAGTGACAACATATTTCTCTATTTTGTACATCACAGTCCAAACAGTCGCACTATGCCGTACGGCTCATCGCAAGCATACGCCAGTATTGAACGGTTCGGATGCCACGAGAGGGAGTTGCATGGCGCATTTGTCGGTATCGAATGCAAGCTCTTACCAGTCTCGACGTGTGACTGATGGGGTACGAAGTGTTAGTCTCCTTCTAAACATCATTAAGTATCCGCTGCGACATACCAGGTCAATATTCAGGTCCTCACCGCCACTTGCGAGAATCTCTCCATCTGCCGAGAAGCCCACACTTCTGACCGGCGAGCTAGCAATCCCAATTCAGCGTCGTATCCCAAGGAGTTTAGGCCTGGCAAAGAGCTACTACTCACTCGAGCTTCGTGAACGTGCGAGCACAATACCAGTCTTTCAGATCCCACAAGCTGACTATAGCGTCTGTACTGCCAACAGCGATGTACCTGAAGAAGTGAACATTGAGCTGTGCTGGCGCAAGCAAGCAAACAAGGCGACGGCAAATGTGTCATGCTTACCTCCCCCTTGGATCAACATCAACGCAGAAGCACGGCGCTGGGTGCGCCACGACTCGATGGTATAGCTCCAAGGACGGTACTTCGTATGTTCTTATGGTACCATCTCCTAGCAGAATGAACAGGAAGTCGCCGGAATTGCTGAACTTGAATTCGTTGATCTGAGCAAGGTCGACTTTTAGATAGTGTCGGAAATCTGTATCTAGAAGACTGCCTACCTCGATACCCCGCGGGGCCAGAGGTCGACCACTCATCTCCTCAATGATTTTGCCAGAACCTGCATCTATAAATGTGATCACATCCTTTCTGTCTCCTATCACGACATATTTGCCGTCGGGTGATATTGACATATTGATGTTTTGCCCAGTCGTCTGTATGACCTGAGTAGCTTTTCCTTGACGAATGTCCCAGAAACGGACAGTCGAGTCTGTAGAGGCAGTCACTAGTCGTTCTGGGTTTGTTGGATCCCATCGTAGCTGGTCTACGCCGCCGGTGTGACCTTTCAGTTCGGTTGACTTGTTGAAGTCGGTTCTTTCGGGTGTCCATATGCGCTATGTCCAGTGAAGATTGGTCAATAAGAACGCTCATTCTGTGGATTCCTCTAACGCACTAATGTCTTATCTGCTGATCCACTAGCCAGGCGCTTCCCTGAAGTACGGATCATATTGCATGGTTAGTTTAAAGCCGGCTTGTC
Organism: Cystobasidium sp. 2NF920; assembly: GCA_023628255.1. Classification (NCBI taxonomy): domain Eukaryota; kingdom Fungi; phylum Basidiomycota; class Cystobasidiomycetes; order Cystobasidiales; family Cystobasidiaceae; genus Cystobasidium; species Cystobasidium sp. 2NF920. The sequence goes on from JAMALA010000006.1 coordinate 461,156, forward strand.
GAAGTGGTGTTGATCTCCGGCTGCTCGACGCACCATCGCAACTCCAGTCAAGGGAGAAAATCTATAGAAAGTCATCAGAAACGTGAAGTGCGGTTATGCTGTTGAACAATTTACCTTGTCTCTGTGCCCTCGCAATTGCCGACTGCTTGGCCAGTTTCGTATGTTCGCCAGCGTCAACGACGAGGAAGACATGGCGGCGAGCTATCTCGCGGGCCAGGCAGATGCAGGCGCAGGTCAGGGTCTTGACGTTCCTCTAATATCAGCAACACCGAATTTGAAGCATCGAGTCTTAGTCGTAGGTGTCGTGAAGATGTAAAGAAGCATCAAAAGTCTCGATCATGCCCTGTGGAGCAAGCTGCCTGAAGCCACTGCAATGCCTCCGGTCCTTGCAACGTTCAATACAGGAATTGTTGTACATCTGGACATCCAAGCCACCATGCTATCCTGTCTGAAAGGAAAACAGAAGGCAAACTTCGAGGATGTCGGACATACCGAGAAATACGGTCGTGCCGGCGGCAATTCAGGCCAGAAGAGAGCTGTCGATACTACCGAACGACTCGCAGCCTTGAGGGGTGTTATCTCGGATAGCAAGGTCGACTGTTATGTCATTCCAAGGTGGGAAAGTCGTCTCTGAGACTTCACAATTACGCAACTGACCTTTGTGACCTGGGCAGCTCTGACGCACACGGTAGCGAGTATGTCGCTAAGAAGGACCGTCGGCAAGCCTATATTAGGTGAGAAATGACGCTAGGCAAGAGTCAAACAATCTTGCTTACGAGTCACTTGCAGTGGCTTCACTGGCGAGTCCAGTATGGCTATCGTGTCACAACATGAGGCCTGCTTGTTCGTAGACGGACGATATCACGTGTCGGCCGGCAAGGAAATTGACCAGAACTGGACACTCTACAAAGTTGGGCTCGATGGCGTTCCTACGTGGACAGCTTACTTGGAGGTAAGTAGTCTCTTCTGGTGTACAGACCGTGTGCACTGGAACAATATTCTGAATTCCGACTCTGTCTGTAGGCACTGTCACAAGGCACGAGAATTGGTATTGATGCCACCCTGTTCGGCATCACAGAAATGCGTTCTTTGCGCGAAAGCCTAACAAAGACTGGTCAGGAGCTTGTGTTACTGGATGACAACCTGGTTGATAAGATATGGCAAGATCGACCAAGCCCGAGCAAGGAGCTTTTGATCAATCACGCCAAATATGCAGGAGAAGACTCCCCATCTAAGCTTGCCAAAGTACGCGCCATTATTGAGGAGAAGAAGGCACAGGCATACGTTATACACGAGCTATCTGAAATCGCGTGGCTGCTCAACTTGCGCGGAAGAGATATACCGTTCAGCCCGGTCTTCGAGGCATATCTGCTTGTCACCTTGGACGATGCATCCCTGTTCATAAACAGAGACAAAGTCACCGACAGCCTGTTGCCATACCTACAGGAGGACCTGAAGATACAGATCAGGCCATATGACGATATCTGGCAAGCACTAAGGGATCTAAAGACCAATGGTAACCTTGTACGTTAAAGGCGCCTCTCTTTCTGCTAGACATCCTTTTTCTGACAATATCTCCAGTGCATACTAAGTAATTCGGCTTCTTATGCAGTCTACCAAGCAATTGGCGAGGTATGTAAATCTATGTTCAAGTGCAACGATTTGTTATAACGTATAGCATGACTCAGAAGCTAAAGCAAATGTTGGCAGGAGAAAGCTGTTGTCGTCAAGTCCCCAGTCGAGCTACTCAAGTCGATCAAGAATGAGACAGAGATTCAAGGTGGGATGTCGTGTTCCGATTCTCGGAGAGCTACAGCTGACTAGTCTTCTGGGTGATTAGGAATGAAGTTGGCATATCTCCGTGACGCTGCAGCGTGGGCACAATGGATGGCGTGGCTGGAGAAGAAGATGGGCCGAGGCTATGGTCCAAGATTTACCGAATGGGATGCTGCGGAACAGTTGACTGCATATCGAGCTCGACAACCTCTATTTGCTGGTCTGGCGTATGAGAACATCTCAGCAACTGGTGCGAACGCAGGTGAGCATGTGAAAAGCATCATTTAGGGTTCGAGAACACGTAGGCTGATGTACCATTTCATGCTGTGTAGCTCTGCCGCACTACTCTACAGGGAGAAAAACAGCTGCATCGATTGGCAAACAAAACGTGTACTTGAATGACTCCGGCGCTCAGTATCTAGACGGTACTATCGACACGACGCGTACCTACCATTTCGGCAGACCCAAGCCGGAACATAAGTGAGTCCTGGTACCTTTTCTTGTGTTCTCATAATCCATAATGCTGATTACGGTCCTTGCTGTTTTCCAGACGAGCTTACACACGTGTCTTACAAGGCCACATCCACGCTTCCGAAGCTAAATTCCCAGCTGGCACAACCGGCGCTGCTATTGATGCGCTGGCACGCGCGCCTCTCTGGAAGGATGGCTATAACTTCTTGCATGGGACAGGGCATGGCATAGGCCATTATTTGAACGTCCACGAAGGTCCGCAACGCATAGCAGGTTTCTCTACTGAACCACTACGAGAAGGTCAATTCGTCTCAATCGAGCCAGGCTATTACGAAGAAGGTCATTTCGGCATTCGGATCGAGAGTATATACCTCGTCAAGAAAGTCCAAACCCGTAGAGGCTTCGGTGGTGGTGACAAATGGTTAGGATTCGAAAGGATAACGCAGATTCCTATTGATACCAGGTTGATCGAGTGGAAGTTGCTAGCTAAGGAGGAAGTAAATTGGTTGAGAGAACATAATAGAGCATGTGCAAAGGCTGTTTTGCCGCTTTTGTCCACAAAGGATGATAGACAGGCAAGAAAATGGTTGGAGAAGTACTTTTAGTGATCTGACGAGCATCAATGTGCAACATGAGGTTTGAAGTGGCGCATAATTCTTGTACTTGTTGATGTGACATATTCTAGTTGGATGCAATGCATTGCTACAAACTCTGTACTATTGGCGAGGGGCCCTTACTTTCGGATAATCCCGAATGCGACTCTTTCCGCTGCTGCTGCTCAAACGTCGATTCCATTCACTTTAGCTTCCCCTTTACCCTTCATGTCTCCATAGCTGCGCTCATAATCATCAAGCATATCTTGATCCACTTTACTTCCACCACAAACGACAATGACTATATTCTTAGGTGTCTTGTCACTTCCCATATCTTGCAACAGTGGCGGAAGGATTCGTTCAGAATGATAAGCTACTGACAGAGCCGCGCCGCAGCTTAGTTCTACCATTAGATCGTGATCTTTCTTAAATTGCCAACATGAAGCAGCCGCTAATGAATCTGATTGAATGACTGTTCCTAGATATTTGGGGGGCGCACTAGAAGAGGTGGCATGTCCATTTGAGCCATTGGAAGACGTGGAATTGCCGCTGACTTCGCCATTGACAGCATATTCTCGCGCAGCTTGTAGTGAAAAAGGAGAACATTTCTTGGTGCCCATTGAGGTTGCTTTTGAAGTAATTGCATCCAACGTCACACGTGCATTTCCATTCTTTTCGGGATCTTCAAGCCATAAGTTTATAGATTGGGCGAAGCTATCAGCACCGAAATCTTGCGTAGCTACTACTTTAGGAGGTATGAAAGGCTCTTCATTTTTTGATGAGGGTGCTGATGATGATGATGAAGATTTGCGAGAACGCTTGATTTCGGTAATCCCTCGTAGGATACCTTGTATTAGACCTCCACCTCCCACAGTGCATGCTATAAGATCCGGCTGTTGCCCGGGCACGAGTTCCTCCAATTGTGAGTATATCTCATGTGCTATGCTACTATGTCCTTGTATAAGATCGTCACCAATGAAAGGATGTATATAAACTGCTTCTTCCTGACTGTCAACTAGTTTTCTAGCGCCAGCATCAGCTCCGTCCCACGAATCACCCCCAACAACAACTTCCGCCCCCAATTTTTCACGTAATAAAGCGATAACACTAGCTTCTGTCGAAACAGGTACGAATATCGTACATTTCAAATTCAACATTTTGCATGCTGTAGCAGCTGCTAGTCCTGCATTACCACCGCTCGAAGTTACAATGTGAGCTTTTGGACCATATGTTTCATGTGCTATAGCTACTGTTCTACCCACTCCACGAATCTTGAATGATCCACTAGGTTGTAATGCATCTAGTTTCAGGTATATATTGTGTCCCGTTCGTTTGGATAAGGGTTCTGAACGGATTAAAGGCGTGACTTTGTGTAGGGATAGCTTGTCCGGTGCCGTTGTGGAGGACTTGATGATGGACGCGTTTTGCTTTGCGGCGGAAGCGGAATGTAATGAGTCTGCATCGACATTCGGATTGCCAGCTGCTATAGAGGGAATGCCGTTGTTGTCGTGCATGGTCGAAAGGGTGGATTTTCAAGAGATACTCTGCGCATGCAATGATCGACCAAGGTGAGAGGATAGATAGATAGCCGACGGTTTAGCTTTCCGCGCTGACTTTCGTCGCAAGCAATAGCTTGGGAGCAATAGTCAGACCTACCAAGATATACTAGCTATTCAAGCAAAAGCCCGGGAGTCGCCTTGTTGAGCTGGCGACGGTAGCAGAGAGTCTTCTGTAAGAGATACGATAGTAGCCCAAGGCGGAAAGAACGGAAAGGCGGTGAGGCTTGACGGGGATGAGTCGGCTTCACAGGGAGTGAACAGCAGTAGCCTAATGATGCTTTGTGAATACAGTAGATCAATGAATAAGCAGTCAGTAGTGTGGGAAGAAAAGCCGAAGGCAAGCGACGTGTTTTCTTCTTTTACAGTGGCCCACGTGGTTGATGCTCGGCAAGTTACCGATTGACTGGTTTATATATACCGCAATAGCACTAGACTACGGTGCCCAGCAACCAGCTTTGAAGATGCTTCATGGAGGCAGAATAGGACAAACGGACCAGTAGCAGAGCTATCAGTATCCCATACCCTCTATCTCGTCATGTAAGTCCCCGTCGATATATCAAAGTCCTGCTCTTCGCCACCCGGCAATCCCAGGCTCGATCACCCTCACTTGGCTCTGGGACACCTTTCATTCATATCCATTCATTCCATCGACTACAGACAACAGCAGGAGGGCCATCATCAACTTCACCGACTACCATGTACTCGTGACACTCGCTGCTACAAGTTAGCTCTCCGCCGCTGACGCTGTGACCCGAGCAAGACTCCACGCCGCGTGGCCGTCCGTCGAACGAGACGTGGAAAGTGACAGATTCGCTTGGAACAACAAGCTTACGACGCTCGACTGCAAGATTGATAAGCTGGCCTGAGGGTACGCAAGCACCCTCTTCGCACTCGTATTGTACACTGCATCCAGCAAGGCTCTGCTTCGTTCCTTTCATTCGCTTCCAATCACTTTTCACTTTTTTTCGCAATTCGGGCACTTGCTTACCTTGGGACAGATCCGTCAGGAATACTTACTGTAGCTACTTGGTCAATATCCAGTACAACAGGAACTGTCGGCCGCTGCCGCAAGCACGGGCACAGCACAAACTCACGAAGAAGGCTCTCAGTGATCCATCATGTCATCATTCATGAATAAAACTCTCCTACCTAAAGCAGCCAATATCTCACCCAACCCTTCCACTTCCTCCTCGTCCTCCACTAATGGCGGCATCTCAAATACCAACAACAATAACAACGACTATCGACGACCTAGTCAAATCGAATCATACGGGGTTCACTGCCAAGAACCAACCTGTAATCTATCCGATTTCCTGCCATTCAAATGTGAATTCTGTAAGAAACCATATTGTTCAAGTCATCGAATCCCAAATTCAACACATGATTGTCCATCTTATGATGCTTCAAAATATGATATCAAAGTCGATACTTGTCAATGGTGTAATGAACCTTTGAGAGTTGAACATTTAACAAATGGAAGAGAAAGTGATATCAATATTATCATGGAAGATCATATTAATTCAGGTCATTGCAAAGTATTACAAAATGTAGGAAAAGATGGTTTACTTCAAGACAGGAGTGGGAAGACAGTATACTCCTCTCTGAGCACTGCAAATGGTAACAAGAAGAAGAAGAATAATGAAAAGAAATGCAATTATTCAAGGTGTAAGAATATACTGTGGGTCGAGATGAAATGCCCCCAGTGTAGGATCAGTTTCTGTCCTACACATCGAGAAACGAGGAGTCATAAATGCGGCGAGAATATGCAAGTCGATACGAATTCTACGCAATACAACAACAACAGTAAATCAAGTTCAAAAAAAATCAATACATCACCGACTAGTACACCTTCTGCGCCTTCTTCTATGAAGAACAAACTCAGCAGTACAGGTACTGCCACTTCATCCACTACTACAAATAGCAGTACGAAAATATCACCTTTAGCACCTGCGAATCCGTTTTCGAAACTCTCCCTATCAAGCAGCAGTAAGAACAATCCATCAAGCCCACCATCTACCAAAGTATCTACAGCTGCGTTGAGCAAGACGAGTCCTACTAGTACTAGCCCCGAATACGCAAATAGCAGGAGCAGCAACAACAACAGCAACAACAAGGCAGTCGGCGCTGCAACTCCAGTAACGCTTCCCAATGTTATCAACGTTATAAAAAGCAAAACTACTTCTAATGTCAGTGAGATGTCTACTTCTAGAAGAGCAGCTAAAGAGAGGGAACAAGCTGCGCTGGCACTTCAAAATAGAGCTAGAAAAGGGTGAGTTTTGTTTTTTTCCGGTTATCCCTTTCTTTACCCCCGTCCCCAAAAGAAAAATTCTGAAACGGGATCGAAGGGAGGTAGTTGTAAAGCACTCAAACAGGGGAACGTTTAAGCTGACATATATATACGTGTGTCTACTACGACCTATACTCGTCTTCTTCTTGCAGATTGCTCAGTGAAGACGAGAAAATTAGGTATGCAACGCTACAAGCATTAGAAGCACAACAAGGATCATCATCATCGTCGAAGAACAAAGACAACAAAGGTTGTTGTATATCATGATAGCATCCATTCATTCACACCTCTGAAAAAGAAAATTCGCGCTACAAACAACTTCGTAGCTTTGAAGACGGGTAGAGAGAGTGAGAGTGTACACCTGAAGCTTTTCCGGGAAAGACTTGAGCAAAGATATTTGACAATGAATTTGGGATACAGTAGTAATACTTTTTTTTTTTCGTACACCTTTCTTACTGAGTATTGAGTAGAAAGTTAGTTGAGCATGTAGCGATATTCTCTGGAAGCTTGGCAAGGTAGCTTTGCATTTGTAACTCTACAAAGTGTTTATGTATCAGAGTTATAACCTTATGACAGAGTAATCTACGTAGCACTACTCTCCGAGTCTTATCAATGTAGCAATCTTTTTTCATTCACGTTGGTCATGAGCTACTATGATATGGCCTGTGATTTCATTAACCATTTGAAATCTGACAGGTGCTCGATGACGGGATGTGGGAATTGAATATTCTGGGACAAATCAATCACCTATGACACTTCTAATCTATACGATAGGTATGAAGTGATGCTCCCTCTTTCACAGGGTAGAACTGCTTACATAATTAATCCATAGCATGACAGCAAGCTGACTGTACAAAAACCCGAAAAACGCGATCGGAGTATTCACCCGTAAAAAGCAGTGACAGTTTGGAAAGCTTGGGCCTTGATCAGTCAGGTACGGAAAGTCCTACTTCACAGGTTTGATGGATGGTCCAAGCGCCGAGAGTCGCGTTTTGAGCGTAGAGTAGTAGAGTAGAGTTAAGTAGAGAAAGGATTTTTTCACCATCTCGAGTGAGCTTTGACTATGCTTTCTCTCTCTCATATGGAAATGGAGTAAGTCTTTAGCAACATATGTACTGTACAGTAGCTGTCTTGTGTATACTCTGGGTGCTATCACTCACGACGCGTCTCTGAGTTACAGGCAGATGACGCTGATCAGTATTATTATTGATAATTGGAGCAGCAGCAGAATTGTGAGGCTACCCTAATTCACATATATATGGACATCCCTGCTGCAGCAGAAGAACATAATTACAAATCCTGGCTGTGTATATGGATACCTGAAAGTAGTGACACTGCTACCTGTCCATTTGCGGGCTGTCTTCCTGGGAGGAGATTTGATTTGATCGACCCCGTAGGTGCTGTGCCGCAGAAGAAGGAGGAGCGATAAAATTAAACAGCCTTCCAGACACACACAGTCAACCCATCTTACTCCATCCTAATCACACATCCACTATCACGCCTTGTATCATCAATCATCATCAATCATCACCGCGTGTAGCGGGCTGGTTCTCTCCCTCTTCATCATCCTCATCCACATCAACGACGCGACCAAGGCGAGCGGGAGTCTCTGAGAAGATCAAGCCCTTGACTACCTCCGAGAAGTATTCAATCAAGCAAGCGAACATAGCACAGCGAACCACACTACCGCATCTCATCATCGTCATCATCACCACATCAAGCTTATAGCTCTTCCATTGTCTCGTTTCTTCTTCTTCTTCGTCTCCACTCCTCCCTCTCACTCATCTCTCTGCTGCTACTACTGCACCATCTGTTGCTATTGCCTAACGCGGTCAAGATAAGATTGGATTCGACTTCTCAGCAAGACATACAAGGGCCATTGCCCAACTCCCACGCACTCCACTCATTCGACCAGCCTAGCACCTACCTGCTCTGCTATTGCCCTTCCTCTCTGCTCTGCATCCTGCCCTGCGCGACTTCATCTTCTTTCCGCCACCACATAACGCGCACGCATAGACCCTTGCCCTGGAGTTGGACTGTTAGCGAGGGGGACCGACCATTTGAAGAGAGCAAGACTTGTATAGCATTCAAACATCTACGCTGTTCTATCTGTCTGCTTTACTCCACTCGAGTCGACTCTGCTCCCCTTCCTAAATAAATTCCTGTGCTACAAGGATACTACGCGAATCACTCCTGCAAGTGAGACATCTTCAAACACCTTCCCAGGTCTGAGACGCGCGAAGGAAGGAAGTGCAGTCATGACTTCTACTTTTCACCCTCAGCTATTCAGAGGTAGTGGACCCTCATCGTCGTCGAGTGCTCCTCCTCCTCCTTCAAGCAATAGATCCTCGACTGCTGCTTCGACTTCAACTTCAGCAGTGAGACACGCTACATCGGCCACTGCAAACACTCCTTTACCCACTTCATCAAGCAAGTCGAGCACAAGTACAAGCAATGACAACAACAATGATGAATGCATCCATGGCCTACAAGTGAATTCACTCGATTATCCAGTTCATCCCTCTTTCATCTCCTCCTCCTCTCGCCATGCATCATCATCCTCTCCACACTCTTCAATTTCAAGCACGAACGAACAAGAGTGTGAAGAAGACATTGATGATGACGATTGTAGAGTCCGCTTAATATCAGCAGCTCAATATGCAAATCTAGTATACAGTCATTCAAATATCAAGCTTCAATCTGAAAATGTATTGTTCCCTTGGTTGCATGGTGCTGATATTCCATATTCGGCTCAGGCGGAGAACTTTGGACTGAGAGATGGTCAATATCAATGTGTTCCTAGGTGAGTTCATCTCTCCCCCCCTTTTTTTTTCCTGTCGACCCTTTCGTCTTCTTTCTTTTTCTTTTTTTCTTCGTCTTCTCACTGCTGCATTTGGGAAGTAGTTGCTGACCCATTAGTTGTGATTTTCGTAGATATCGTGGTTTGTTCACTATTGCAGCGCATGCACCTAGAGCGAACGATGTAGAAGGAGAAGAAGAAGAAGAAGAAGCACAAGCTCATCAGTCAAGCTCAAACAACGTATCCGTTCAGTCGTCGTCTCATAGACATGCCGCGTCTTCTTCTTCTGGTTCGTCCTCATGTGATTCGGTGTTTTTGGACCCTACATGCAGAGAAGAGTCGATGCTCTCTGGATCGCCTGCCCCTATGGCCGTCGAAGACGAGGAAGACGTTACACTCTCAGCTTCTTCTTCATCATCATCTGCTTCGTGTGCCCACTCTCCTTCACAAGCTCATTCAAATTCAGAAGATGCCGCTCAAGCTACAACAACACCAAACCCACACGTCAGAAATCCAACTTCAGCATCTATAGCTACATCGTATTCTACAGATTCATTCTGTTCCTCAGCACATGCTTCTTCCTCATCATCATCATCCTCTTCGTCGTACTCTGCTTCTTCCTACTCTATATCAAGAACAAGTTCATCAGCCGCTTCTTCATTATTAAATTCGGGACTGGCTTCTTCTGCTTCATCTATTCATTCAGCTCCCTTTCTGCTGTGTGGCGATGATGGATTGAGCAGGAAAGATACAAGGGAATCATCACAGCGTCGTCAAGGAAGTATTCTTGAAGAAGAAGATAATGTTGACGGTGTTGTTCATTGCGAAAGTCGTGGTCGTGGTCGTGGTCATGGTCATGATCACGGTGTGGAGGAGGGTATGATGAATGCGTCTAGGGGAGCTACTTCGACTTGTCTGGCTCGAGGCGATTGTTCGGAGAAGAATACACCCAACGTCAGAAATGACAACACCGTAAACAACGGAAAGAATGCGACTTCGTCGATGGTACAGCCTGATAAGAAGAAGAAAATACCATTCGGACCTGAAGAATATGCTTCTCTGCTGGTTAATTCACATCATCCACATGAAGTATTAGCATATGAAGCATGTGCTGAATTAGATCGTATACAACGTCGAAAAGAAGAAAAGAGAAGACTGGCTACAATGCACTCCTCCTCCAACAACAATAACAATGTTGCGAATCAAGAGTCTCAAATTACGCAACACGATGTGGTGGTTGAAGATGATGATGAAGATGATTCTAGATTCGTCTGTTTCCAATCCCATCCTATTCCCACAAACACAGTCTCATTCCGACATTTCCGCTTGCAAAGATATAAATATCTAACTATATCTGATATTGTGGTTTATCACCCTAAAGGTGGATTACACTTTGATGCTGTTGATATTGCTAGAAAAGTAGATGTGGCACAGAGGAAAATGGAGCGTGTTAGATGGGAGAGAGGTGAGAGACATGCTGTTCGATATCATGTCTATGTCGTTCTTGGTAAGTTTTTCCGTTCTTCCTTTTCCTTTCCAACCAAGACTGGTACTAATGCATGATAATCCATCCTTTGTTATCGCCGGTATGGCTTTTCCTTAATCCTGGATCCATCCAACCTGATATACAGAACCTTTCCATGTATTCGAAGAAAGATTCCCTCATCTAGTAGCTGTGGACTCAAGAGCTTGGCCTACTTCTAACAAGATATCATTCAGTGATAAAGAACATGAAGAAAGCCAGGCTTTGACAAAAGCTTCTGAGATTGGAGAGAATGTTTTCGTGAGTCAAATCATAACTTTGAGCATTGTGATCGCTTTGTACCTCATTCTGATAGGTTTTGATCTCACTTCGTGCAGCTCGGGAATAGCTTCGATGTCCCTATTGCTCAGAACGAGGAAGAAATCAACGCGCTTCATTCGGATGTATCTTCCAACTTCTCCTTCGCTCTGCGACGATCTCCTTCGCTCTCTTCAATTTCCTCATCTACTCCATCCATCCTAAACACGCCTGATTTCTATGCACAAACACAAGAAAGTCAACAAGGCAAATTCAAGTCCGATTCTAATCCTGATCAATACGCTATATGCATCGAAGCTAGAGATATGGCTGCTATGTGCTCCACTAGAAATCTGAGGGAAAGAGAGAGATATTTGGATGAGCTGCAGATGCAGATTGAGCGTGAGAGGGAGATTGAAGCAGCTCGTACTGCTCGATGCGGTGCGAAGTCTATTCCTGCTTCGTTGGCTCACGTCACCTCGACTAATCAGCAGAAGAAGACGAAAAGCAAGTCCAACAGTGGATCTCGAAAACGCTCGAGCGCCTTCTGGTTCTCTAGTGGCTCTTCGTCGGAGGAGGAAGAAGAAGGATACGAATCGACGTCTGAGTCAAGTGATGATGGCGATGCTTATCAAGTCAAAGAAACTGAAATCATCGACGACGAAGATAATTCGGATTTTGAAGATTTCGCAGAAGAAGAAAAGGAGCTAGAATTACTATACGATGCTCCTTATGGCACTCGACATGGTCAAAGTGTCAATGCCGATGTTACGCTTTCTCCTGGACGGTTCTCGATGGCTTTGGATACTGAAATGCCACCTTCGTCGGTTGCCTCGAGAGCTTCACTTGCTCAAGCCTCGGGTAGATGCGTCTCCCCTCCCCCTTATGGCTTTAATGGCGCTTCTACCTCTGCATCAAGCCATTCTACTCCTATCAAGCTACAATACAAGAAGAGCAAGAGCCTTAACAAGGCCAGAGAGCTCGAGATCGCTAAAGCGAAAGCCGAAGCTGAATCCAAGGCGAGATCTATGGCTATGGCTGTATCTGAGCGCGATCTGAGCAAGCCTAGGGAAATCCTCAAAGTGTCTTCGGAAGAGATTGTCTATATGGAATCTCTCTCCACTGCGCAGAGCAACCAAGCAAGCATGCCTGCCATGGTCGATGCGATCGTCGAATATGTAGTATGGCTAAGAACTCAAGCTAGACCCCACTTGAGAACAAGTAGGGACCTGCAACGCGCCTGCGCTGCAAATTACCAGCATCAGCAAGCCAAGTATCCTCATCAGCAGCCTTATGGGTCTGCTTCTTCAGCTGGACGATGTCTGCCGCAAGCGCAGCTCGGTACAGCGGAGAAGCCATTCGTTCCCATGGCTAGAAGAGTCCTCATACATTGCCTTGATGGCTATACCGATTCTTCCATCTTAGCATTGTCGTACATTATGTATGACCGAGCTATCTCACTACCTCAAGCTTACCTATATCTCCAAAATGAGTGCAAGCGCTCATTCTTCGTCTACAGTAGCGATGTAGCGTTTTTACAAGCTATCGAGAAACGCGTACAGCTAGTCGTTCAAAGTCAAGGAAGGGACAAGTTCAACGATGATCTATCAGAAGAGGAACAGCAAGCTAGACTTGAAGCCGAGCGAGTCGCGAGAGATGCTGAAATTGCTGCGTCAATCGCAGCTTCGATGGCTGCTGTCTCTCCACAAGGTGCTGGATCAAGCAAAGGTCTAGCTTCTACTACTCGAGAAAGGGCAAAAAGCCTCATACCTAGACCTGGCCTATTCTCCAGATCAAGCTCGAAAGACTCGACAGGCTCATGTGCAACTGTCAAGGCTAGCCAGGTTAGCTTTAGCACTCCGGCTACTCCTGCGCCTTCAAGTCTGCCAAGAGGTCCTCTTCCTGCTCCTAGACCGGCGAGTGCAGCACCTGCAATGTCCCTGTCACCATCTTCTGCACTACAGCAAAAGGAAGATACCAATGCTGTTTCGGACGCTTGGTTCCACAGCGAACATTTCGATGGCCACTTCCCTTCGAGGATACTAGATTACCTGTACCTCGGCAACTTGAGTCATGCTAGCAATGCTCTCATGCTTAAGGAATTAGGTATTACCCATGTTCTATCCATTGGCGAAAGTGCACTTGTACCCCCTTCCAAGCAGTGTGCTCCAAGTTCCCCTTCCTCTGCTGCCCGCGCTCGCACGCCAACCAATTCGCTCTGGCTAGAACATAGCCTCGGGAACATCACAGTCATGGATGTCCAAGATATCAATGATGATGGAGTCGATTCCATCCTGCCTCATCTTATGGCTGGTATGCAATTTATCGATTCTGCACGTGCAGCTGGAGGAAAATGCCTTGTTCACTGCAGAGTTGGCGTCTCTCGCTCAGCTACTGTCGTCATTGGTCAGATCATGAAGGATTTGGATATGTCTCTAGCGGAAGCATATCTCCTCGTCAGAGCTCGACGCCTCAACATCCTTATTCAACCTACTATTCTCTTCGTGCACACGCTGTGGACTTGGGAAGAGCAGATTCGAAATCTAAACAAGAAACAGCTCAAGAGCTTCGAAGAGAATGAAAACTATCCCGCTTTCGAGAAGTCGGGTAGGATCTGCTGGCCAGTTTTGGCTACCGAGATTGCAGATCTCAACTTTAAATGTGAGCCGGAAAGAAAAAATTGGGTTGAATCTCCTTGTATTGCAGTGGCTAATCGTGACTCTTCTGCCAGATCTCAATTGCTAATACGCTAGGACGTAACACGAAGCAGGCCTTCACCACTTGTTTGTCTGCCATTTCCACATAAAAATTGACTGGATCGAGGCCCTCCTATCATCATTCAAGTTTTTCACCCTCTCTACTCGCAGAAGTTTCGTCAAACGCATAAACACTTCATCAATGCATCGGCTTTTCTGCATCATTTACTTCACACTTACACACCAAAGAGATGATTCTGCCTTCAATCCGCAGGCAATGCGGTCCTTTAATTCTGCACAAATTGCCATCATAAACTTCAAAAAAGATCTTCGAACAAATTGGCGAGTATGCTCGCACTCTCGCAAACAGGAAACACACAGCTCCCTTAATGAGGCCAGCTCACTCGTCTAGTCTGCTTCACGGCAGCAATTGCAAACCCAAAAATCAGTTCAGCGCAACTTTCGTACCTCATCGTCGGCTTTCCTCAGTTATTCCAATGGATATGTTAGTCTTCTGGGATTCAAGAATCAGTTCACATCGGGATCAGTACTACAGGCTATGTTGGGTTCGAAGTAGCGTCTATCGCGGGATCACGTGTATCGTAGCTCGCACATTTCTTCCATACCGTTTCTGCATTGCATGCTGTTACATCAGACAATACATGCAGGGCTGTCCTCGCCCAGACTCTCCCATGATTGCCAGTCCTGAATGCCATGCTCTGAGGAGGTCCATACTTCTCACGCAGGCTCCGAACGAGTAGGGCCGAGATAAGCTTTTGAATGACACGCGATACTTGTTTGTAACAACAGGATGGCGGTGGAAAATGTTTACAACATGCAACAATAGTCGTGAAATGCAGATGCCGCTCTAAGTCGACTATGAAGCAAGGAGTCAGATCTTGCGATATTGCATGCAGCTATTAGACAGTCTCACCTTTCTAGCCTTCTTTTTGGGTTGAGAAGCCGTCTTTGCGGCAGCTTTCTTCTTAGCAGGTGCGGTGACAGCTGGGGCATCCTTCTTCACTTCGCTCTCGAGCTTCTTGGCGTCCTCGACGGCTTTGCGCTCCTCGGCAGACGGCAGAGCGGCGGCTTTCTTGGCGTATCCGTCGAAGTCGTAGTCAATTCCTAGCTCTTTCAGACGGTTGCGTTTGCCCTCTTCGCGTTTGATCAGGCGCTTCTTGATGCCCTCCTTCTGCTCTTCCGTTTTGGGCTGATGAAGAGCATAGAAAGCAGAGTCAGTCTGCGTTACGACAGTCTGTACAAGTCCCTCCTGTATAATGTCTTCTACTCACTGCATTGTGCTTCAGTCGCTCTACACGACCCTTTGGCACGGGACGGAATTTTCTATTCGCGCCAATCCATAGCTTCGGGTGCACTTCTTCAGTTGGGATGACCCGACATTGTAAGATATGTCCATTTAGAAGGTAGTTATTCATTGTCTCAGCGACAATATCCGCTACTCCGGAGTGCAGGAACTCGATGAAAGCGTAATGTTTCGAAGCACCGGTCTGTCCATGTTTGTCGGAGTCAGCATAACGCTAGATTGAATGCGAGGAAGCTGTAATCACTTACAGTGCGGTTGCGCGAGAGACGTAGACGAGTCACTTCACCGAATTGCTCGAAATATGAACGCATCTCATCCTCGTAGAAACCGTGAGGTATTCTTCCGAGATAGATCACGCCCGGCTGTATATAGCAGAAGCACACCGTCAGTTTGAGGCCGACCACATGAAGGAGAGATATAACCTGAGACTGAGACATACCACATCCTTCTTTGCTTTGCCTTTGCTTGCCTGCTTTGCAGACTTAGCCTGCGTAGGCTGTGGCAAATCCTTTGCAGTTATGGGTACCGCATCTTCCTCGTCGGAGCTGTTTTCAGCACCTTCTGCATCCTCGTCCTCGGAACCACTCTCGAAACCAGCTAGGAAGTCGATTTCACCATCATTCTCGTCATCGTCGCCGGCAGCAGATTGTCCAGCAAGGGAAGTCTCTGCGGCTGCAGCGGTACTCTCGTCTGCGTCCTCGTTCTCATCGTCTGACGCGGTATCTTCTGCCTTTCTCTTCTTGCTGCTCTTCTTCATTAGAGACTTGGAAGGGTGCTTCTTGCCATCTCTATGCTTCGGCGAATGTTTCGTTTCGGATTCATTGATAATTTCAGTTGGTGCCACCTGCTCTGTACCAGTCTGTCCATTTGGATCAAGCGATGGCACAAGCTGTGCAGCTGCTGACTTCTTCTTCTCTGTAGTCTTCTTGGTGCTCTTCTTTGCAGGCTGGTCTTCCTTCATCCTGACTTTGCGCTCCTTGCTGCCTGCGGTGGCTGCAGGGGTGGCTTTTCCTGCGGCGTCTTTCTTGCCTGACCTCTTCAGTGCGACCTCATCTTTCACGCCATCCTGCGACCTCGCTGTGCGGGCCATAACTACTGTTATTGAGGACAAGACTTCGTGGCTATGAGTATATCAAGGTTTGCAGACAAGCGCCTGAACGCGAACGCAGACTTTTTTGCACATTGCCTTTGTGCCGATCGACTTTGGAGAAAAGCACGCGTCCAGCAGCAGAAAACAGCTACAGTACAGCTCCCCATTGCAAGACATGAACGACATATTATGCTCCCACGGTACTGCGTCATACCCAGGATAGCCCATCTTGGATGCTGCATTCGGTCCCGCAATCCTGGCGACATGCTCACTATCAGGCAGCAAAGGCCACAAGCGCTCAGAGCAATCTAAGCCGAAGACGGCTGGCTTCTGTTACATACGTTATTATGCGAAGTCGAATCTGGTGCAGACATCTTTGACATGCACTCAAAAATGTCTGTGCAGACTCTACCTCGCATAATAACTTCGAGCTGGAATGTTGCAGCTTACACTAACAATTACAGTCGTAGAGTTGGTGATTCCTTGACGTCGAGGCGTCGAGGAGACCTCTCCGAGACTGGTGACACATCGAGGCCTGGTGATTCTCGCTTAAGCGGGAATCATCTGCTCATGACGATGCGAAGCTTCGTCAGAGAGTGTCACCTGCTAATGACGATGCGAAGCTTCGTCAGATACAACGAATGAGCCGCTAGCACAAGAATTGGGGGCTACGATCTAGTCGTCGCCGTCGAGAGTGCCCGACTGCAAAATTCTTCACGACGAGCCAGGGTCGTACGCCTGTTCGGCACGTCTCCCTATCGATCCTTTCAGACCTGAGAAGGCTGTGCGAGCGACGAGATGGAAAGCAAGCCTGCCAAGGTATACTGCGGACTACGGTGGTCACAATGTCGGTCAACCGCACATAGTCTGTCACTAATTCAATGCTACTGTCTTGCTCGATGCAAGATCCTTTACGCAAGCCATTTAGGCGCCGAGTGGACATCCGCATAGCTGTGCTGATCTCGCTATGTGTCTACGTACTACCTTTGCTTTTTGGTGAGTGTCTCAGTCAGACGAGGTCCTCAAGAGCTAATATGGAGACCTACAGTCCTCGTAGTACTCCAGATCTGGCAGCAAGACCTTGCCTATGCATCAGAGTCTGCTTCCCTGTCACCGCATCTACAGCCTAGACAGCGGGAAAGACCGAAATTGCTACCACTCAAGAGGAAATGCGAGTGGCCTAATCAGATAGAGGGTGCTGCAGCGGGCGCGACGCCACTCAGGTAAGCGGAGCTTCAAGGATGTCTACATAGACCTGCAAGCACCCAAGCTAATCAGCCGTTGCATCGCAGGATGGTCATAGGTCTCTCTATTGGCGGCGCTGCTGGAATTGTGGTAAGCTTGAAGTTGCATTCATCAGAGCCGGTGAACGTCCACTGACTACCTAGCTGTCAGATCGCGGCCTTCACGGCTTATCAGACAGGAAAAGCGGGCAAGCGGGGCGGCGCAGGAGGAGGCGGTATGGGCGCGCCAGGTGGGGGAATGGGAGGTGGAGGCTTTGGAGGTTTCTAGCCTATGTACTATTCGATTCTGTAAGATTTGTCTCACTTCAGCTTTGGCGTACTTCCTGGGCTCATGCTGTCTTTAGACACCGTTCTCGGCTCTCATCTGGCAGCACCTCAGCTGTGTTCCGTGTTCATATGCACCACGCAGCTGACTAGCTAGTCTACTGGTCACGCTGGCCCTCGTTCCGCCTGGCCTGCACGGGCTCGAGTGCTACTGCAATGCAAGCAAGCACCGCCTGGAGCAGTCAGCAGACCCCCGCCGCGCCTCACCGTTCATCTGTGGTACAATTTGGTAGTCTTGTTGGACTCTTCATGCAGCCCTGTCTCTTGTCTTTTTACTCCTCCCTCGTCTCCTTCACCTACTCCATCTACACCCCTCCCTCTTCGTGCTTTTGCACCCTCTCCTGCCCTCTCGCCTCTATCTGCCTCTCCCCTCTCCCCTCATCGTGACATAAAAGGCTTTCAGCACAATGCCAGTCCCATTTCATCGTTCACTCGATGCAAAAGGAGCGTTAGCTCTATCTTTCAGCGCCTTTTTGGTGCCTGTGCTTTTTGGTATGTCTCGCTTTTCGCCGTTCACGAGGTTTTTGGCTAATGATTCGGTCTTTTTACCTCGCTCGCGTTTACAGTCGTAATTATCGATGCATTTCTCCTACCCTCTTCCGTGCATACAAGCCAAATGGTGGCTTATGAAGATACTTCAGCAATTCAGGCAGTGTTTGAGATTAGCCAACCTCATCTCGCACCACGCGATCTGACACCCAAAATGGGCTATATGCTCGGCAATCCCCACCTCCAGGCTCGACAAGAAGTAGATGATCCAGCAGCAAATGACGACGAAGATCCAGCTCCTGCAGACGAAGAGGAAGACGAACCTACCAGAACAACATCATCGAGAGCTAGAACGACGACTAACTCCTCTAGACGGACTTCTAGCACTCGCAGACCTAGCCCGACTAGTACGAGAAATGACCCAGAACCAACAGCAACGACGAAGAAGCCTAAAGTAAAGACAGTGAACAGCTGTGCGTGGAACCGAATGATCAAAGGCACGAATACAACGCCTCTTTGGTATGTTCCCGAAGTCTTGCCATACCATCTACCCTTGTGGTTTTGCTAATGCCTTCTGCTTCTGGCAAGTAGGCTGACCCTCGGCCTGAGTGCCGGAGCTATTGCAGGCATCCTGGTGAGTCCCGAACTGGTCGTTCAGGGTCGCGTAGTGGTCAGCAAGCTGATGCTCTGCCACATGGCTACTGTAGATCTCAGCGTTCACCGCATACCAATATGGCAAAGCTTCTAAAGGCGGCGGAGGAGCCGGTGGTGGAGGCATGGGCGGAGCTCCACCACCAATGTTCTAAGCTGTATAGCCAGCTTATATCGATTTGCGAAACAGCTAACATCTGGCGGAGACCGACTTGTGTCCTTTACTCCGCACTATGCATTCGTCCTGCTCTGAAGCAAAAGAGCGTTCCACCTAATTTGGGTTGTCCAAAGAAGTTTCTATTGCGTACAGTCATCTATGAAATGATCATACTTGCTTTTTATGACAAGCTCACGCCCTTGATCGTATTACCAGAGCTACGGGAAAAGGGCAACACTGACATACATACTACCTCTTCAGCGCTTCAGTGCAAGAGTGATGCACAACTTCGTTGAAGTCCTTCGGCTGGCTGAGTTGTAGACGCGAAGTTTTGCGTCTACAAGTGAGCCAGTCGAAATACTTCATTTGCCGCACTTTAAGTATCAGACTGATGCCTAGGGTCGCCCTACCGGTCAGCAAAGACTACTCCGAGCAAATTCACACTCTGCACAGCCTTGAACGAAAATACCGGTTTACCGAAAAACTCTGTCCAGGCGCATGGCAAACACGGTAACGCGTCAAGGACGTCAAACATCGGCTCAGCCTTGACTGCAAGTCAGAAAACACTAGCGCTCGACGATGGAGTGAGTACGGAAACACATCTGCCACTGTGGGCTCCGATACCCTTTCTTTCTTCTCCAACCCAAGTCTTGACAAAGATCTTGAACCCTGCACACTGATTAAAAGACCCTCCACAATTGCACACCTGTGCTAGCCATTTCCATTCACCACCATATACTCTACCTGATACTTCTCTTTTTTTGATCTCCCTATCCGCAAAATGCCCAGCTACAAGTCGTCTCATCCAAGCGCTTCCTCTTCTGCAAGCTCTCGCTCTGTCTTCTATTCATCCTCCTCCTGTATGTCTCGTCTGCTTCAACTCCTCTCCCTCTTCACGTTCTTATGTCAATCAGTGTTAGCAGCGCCCAGTAAGTCCGACCTCCACCACTTGCCCTCTTCAATATAACCGCCCGTATACTTTGCTGACATGACCACGTCAGTCGATGCTCGTTCACTAGAAGCCCGTGCCAAGAAAGATGGCAAGAACGAAGCAGGTTTCGGTACCAATGTTTCCGGCGTTCCAGTATGGGGTTGGGCAGTTATCGGAGTCTCAATTGGTATAGTTGTCTCTTGGGCTTTATGCTTCTGGTATTGGTATAAGCCATCTTATAGATCCTCCAACTCTACCGCTGCCAAGATGGCTATGGGAGCACCACCTCCAGCTGGAGCTGGACCCGGCTTCACCTTCTAAACAGGGTTATGCACTGCTGATTAGCTCATGGAAGAGGGTCGAGACATAGTCTTGATCCTCTTCTGACAAGCAGAGGCACCAAAAGGAAACAGCCTTCGTAATCTAGGAGGCGCTAAGTCATCTAGCAAAGCTCACCGTCTAGGGAGGATATACGTACTAGTAGAGAGACCTGTCTCATAAGAAGCCTGACGAGTCGACGAGAGCAGTCTTATAACGATGAGGAATCGCAATTCATACGGTCACTTGTAGCATATATACCATCCTTTGATACAGTCAACTTTTCACAGCATTTTCACATTGAATATCAGCATCACTACTTCATTGCATCCATATCTCTCATGCCCAGACAAAATTGCAAGCTGACTTGACTGAACGCTTCCTTGTTACCGCCGCCTCCTTGGGTCAACATCTGCTGTTGATGATCTTTGCAAGCTTGGTAGAGGGTAAGTGGCTTTCTCCGCCACTTACCCTCTACCAAGCTTGCAAAGATCATCATACCTTACAAAGCACATACTTCAGCGAGCGCCCATGGTTTCATGCTCAGTACATGATATACTAAATGAGGAAGAATGTCCTCTTATGCTGCATTGCATGTTATGGAAAGATTTGAACGAACGATAGAAACAAAAAATTGGGAGATGCAAGCTAGACGGCTAGCATTGCTTGTCAACAACAGACTTGACTACTTGTGCTTGTGCTTGTGTGTGTGTGTGTGTGTGAGTATATCGCTAGTGTGCTGGGGAAGCAATATGTGACTTCCCGACTAGGAGGCTGACCTTTCTAGCCTCGACGAGACCAGAACCCGTGCCAAGTACTGCAGATTTACTTGCAAGTCTTGAAGGTGTAGTCAACGGTGGTGTTGCACGTACGCACCGTCTTAGGCATATAATCAATGTATACCAATTCGGTCTTCTCGGGAGTCCAGTCACCATTGGTATCTCTGTAGTAGACGATCTGTCGGTGGCGAAGTGTGTCAGACGCGTAACCTATCAAAAGTGTTAGAAAAGCAGCCTACCTCGTTGCTCTTAGCATCTCTGAACTCAGCAGTGGTGTGCGAGAGTGCTCCTTCAGTGCTCCATTCGATCTATGCCAGTGTTAAAAAAGGCATGTCAGTGTGTGAATGGGGGGCTCCTCGATCGCGGATCTACGCAAGTGACGCACAGTGTAGCAGGTCGACTTGTGTACGAGAATGGGACGAGTGCAGTGCTGGTTGAGGTCTTCATCGACGCACTTCTTGGGGCCTGCATGTCAGATGTTAAGCTTGTAAGATTCACATCAGGCGGACGCCAGGCTGTGATGCTCACAATAGTCGAGCACCTTGCCCTCGGAGATGACTTCGCCCTTCTTCTCCTTCATGACGCCAACGCCAATGAGGCCGGCAGTGAATACTTGCTGAAATGGAATGTACATGGTGGTTCGAGTGGGTGTTCTGTATGTATACTTGTATGTATGCTAAGATTGTGATGGGTGCAATGTAAAGCAGAGTCGCGGGTGGGTGCACGTTGGAGAGTGTGGCGTGTCTCCTCGAGGTCCTTCTTGTAGCAAAGGCAATCGACATTCGGGAAGCAAAGCGCAGGTCAGGAGATTGAGGATATGATATGGACAAGCAGTTGTTGGTAGCATATAGATAGCCTGTGAAGGCCCTACCGTACTGTAGTCGTGCTCTGGGATCATCTGAGCATCTTACACAGAGCCGGTCCAAGTCGTGGTCGTGTAAAGTGGTGGCAAGACAGCCGCACGCATTGACACACTCGGATATGTCACAAGCTGAGGTCCGCGTGCTGTTCTGCTTCGTTGTTACCCCCAGATGCTCTTCCATACCTTAGCATGCTCGCAACAGCGTTGTACACAGTGCTTTGCTGGATTTCCACTGTACGCCAGTTTCGCCACCTTCGGGCCGAAGTGATGACTTTCTTGCTTCCAGAGTCCAAGCACCTGTTGATCTTCTTATCTTAACATTCATTCCCGACTTATATGCTGAACTTATGACAGTCCACTTGAAAGACGTAGGGACATGAAAAGAAAGCGAAAAGCCGAAGAAGAACATGATCCATCTGAGCGAAGTAACAAAGAACCTATCGATTTGACACTTTCGGACGAAGATGAACATGATCGTACTCAGCCCATACCGGCTGGGCATACTGTGATATCTACAACTGTGCTCTCTAGCGATGACGAGAATGATAATGACGAGATTCAATTCGTGAAAGAGAAGGGTCTGAAAGAGCCTTGCTCCTCCACAAAGAAGAATACCGGACCTTCGTCAGTATCGAATGCGAAGACGATCAATGATGTACTGAAAGACAAGAACAAACCACCCCCAACACCTAAGTCACTAGCTCCCTTATTATTGAGCACGCCCGCAGCAATAGCATCGCACACACCCTGTTCGTTACATTACGATATACTGCCTCTCAACCTAGCAGTAAGGCTATACAAACGGATGATAGAAGAATCCAAATCCTGGAAGAGGAATAAATGGTATCTCAATGACAGAATGGTAGAAAGTACGCACAAGACCTGTTTCTATACATCATCAATAAAATCGTCCGTTGAATGTAGTGCTGGTGACGATGTAGTAGACGATAAACAATGGTACATGGGAAGACAACTCACAGAAGGTGAAGAACAAAAAACATTCCCTGATGAAATGGAAGAAGCTAGAATTATTATTGAAGAGTTTGTTAATGAAGAATTGAAGAAGAAAATGCTGAATGGACAGAGATATGGACTGGAATACGATGGAAATTGGAAAGCTAATGTTGCTGCTTCTAACTGCTATCGTGGTGGTTCAGAGGTAAGAACGAATGCCCCGTTTGATATGTTGTGATCAAATTTCTGGGCCATCTGAAGCTGATGAGTGAATTTTTACTTGTGTCAATCTCAGACAGTCGGTTACCATGCAGATCAACTTACTTACCTAGGGCCATACCCGACTATAGCCTCCATATCACTCGGTACAACCCGAATTTTCCGTTTACGAGGTGTTCATTCATCACAAGATTCGACGAAAACTAATAATAATAATCATAATAATCACACCTCACCAATACGTACTTACGATATTGAGCTCCCTCACAACTCACTATGTATAATGGGAGCTGGAACTCAGGAGAAATATAAACACACGATACCACCTGCTAGAAGTATTGATGTGTTCAAAGTCAGAAATGAAGATGGGACGGTTGAGACTTATATTGAGCGAATAAATGTGAGTTCTCTCCGCTTGATGTCTGGTCTCAAGGAGCTTTTCAAAGCGTTTCAGAAAGATCACCGTCATTACAGCACGCCTTACTGATCCCGGACTGCTCATCCATGCTCTATACCACATCCGTTTACTCGACGTACCCTTCTAATTGAGCAGATCACATTCAGATTCTACAGACCAGACTTCAAAGCAAGCACTACGCCATTGTGTAAATGTGGAATTCCAAGCGTCTTGAAAGCTGATGCAAAAGGGAAAGTAGCTGCGAGCTATTCAACGCATACCGCGCATCATCGGACAAATGGACAAGCAAGCAATGAAGATATGGAGATGGATAAGACTATGCGCTTCTTTTGGATGTGCTTCGCGGGTGCTCAAAGTGAGTTTGAGCCCCACTTACCGAGGAATATAGAGGTGATTCCGCGATAGAAGCTGACTTACTGCCTCTTTCCTCCTTGACACCTTATCACAGATGAAGGAAAGAGATGCAACTTCTTCAAAGTGTTGGATATGAAAGGTGAGAAGCGGGGACCGTGTATAGGGGATTCAAATGATTTTCATCAATGACCGCTATAACGGAAGCTATTGGCAGTAAGAGTAGCGATTGCAGCAGACTCTGTATAGAATATCATGTAGTTGCCAGTCCTGTCGTTGTAATCTAGTCAATCTCTCGGACTGGACACAGAGAACGTATCTTCCCAAACCAACATACTGTGATGGCCGCGTGCCCATGCTGTGATCAAGGACATTCAGTCAAGTGAAATGGGGAGAACGCGGGCGGCGGACGCGTAGATATCGAGAGCGAAGTACGAAGGAGTAAGAGAAGCATGGAATAGAGTGCAAGACTAGTAGAATCCTAACTGGACAATCGAACACCCTCATTGTCGCTTTGTATCCTTCATACTTTCGCATTCGCTTTGCCCTGCTCTCCTCACACGCACTCCTCAAGCTTCGCCCTTTTTGCCTACACTCCCACCGTGCACTGTACCGAATATCATTATACTACCAACAACAGCATAGCCAGCAACAGTCATGTCGCCGGTATGTCCAGCTTAGACTGATGGTGTTGCTCAAGTTGCTCTGATACTGACTGCCTGTCCTTTGTTGCATTCATTCTTCTGTCGGCAATTACCACTTTCACTACTTGAACAGGCACAGTTTGTGAGTATAAACACAGAGCAGGAAGCATCTGCTGTAGAACAGCCCTACTAACGATACGTGTCAACACCTACAGGTCCGCGAGTATAAGCTAGTCGTCGTCGGTGGTGGTGGTCAGTCTCATTGACAGCTTATTGAATGGAATGGAATGCTCGCTGGCTGTCGCTTGGTGGCCATGTGCACACGGAGAAGAGTGGCTCGTGGACGGCAATCCCAACAACAGCAGCAGCAGCATATCCAAGTAGCTTAGTAATCTCACTAACACTGTTGTTCGTACACCTACAGGCGTCGGTAAATCCGCACTCACTATCCAATTCATTCAATCCCACTTTGTCGATGAATACGATCCGACAATTGAGGGTAAGAGACTTGGGAACAACGACAGCAGGACAGGAAGGGGGCACAGCTGATTGAGAATTACCATGAACAGACTCATACCGCAAACAATGTGTCATAGACGGAGAAGTTGCACTCCTCGACGTACTCGATACAGCGGGTCAAGAGGAATATAGGTGAGTTATACGTCTGGAATTGCTAGTGCCTGAATCTTAACACAGAGGGCTCGAGCAAGCCATACTTCTACGGAGGCGCATTCACAACTGACGTGTCTGTTAACCAATACACAGCGCCATGCGCGAACAATATATGAGAACGGGAGAGGGGTTCCTGCTCGTTTATAGCATCACAAGTCGGAACAGCTTCGAGGAGATGTGAGTGAGAGAGTGCTCTTCGTCGAGACTCGGTCAACTACCTTGCTAGGAGTCGACAAGCAACGCGTGCATACTAGAACCAATATACTGATATTGTAACGAACAATCGCTTTGCTGTTATTCTACAGCACCCAATTCCATCAACAAATATTGCGCGTCAAAGACCGCGACTACTTCCCCGTGATCGTGGTAGCGAACAAGTCTGATCTCGAGTCTGAACGTCAAGTGAGCACGAATGGTGAGTTGAGACATTTACAGGGAACCCGTAATATGTAGTACTGGTCGACTGACCATGTCCTCATTGTTTTCACTATCATCCAACAACCTACTCTTCCGCGGCATGTCACCGCCTGTCTTTCGCGCTGTTGGCCAACCTCCGAAAACCGTACCTTCTATGGACTACTTTCGCGTCGCATGAACAGAGGGAACTGATTTAGCGAGACATTTCGGTTGCACTTTCATTGAGACGTCAGCAAAAGCAAGAGTCAATGTCGAAGAGGCCTTCTTTGAGCTTGTCAGAGAGATTCGAAAGTTCAACAAGGTGTGTGAACAAACATAAATGTTATCTTTGGGTGATGAAAACATTGTGCTGATTCACGTATTGGCATTTGCTGCTTGTTTGTAAATAGGAACAAACGGCAGGTAGACCCGGTGGCCCCGCAGGAGTGCAGCAGTTCCAACAAGAGAAGGATACACATGGAAAGGGTTGCTGCAGCGGTTGTGTGGCTATGTGATGCACTTTACCCAAGAGGCCTCGGCTGGAGCTACGCAAGACAAGGTAAAGAAGCCAACTCCCTCCAGTACTTGAGCTGGCCGTAGTATCAGTTGTTTATCGCACTCTCTTTTGACACCTGCCTCTCACGGAGGGCGGAAGAGGAAGAATTGGGCTTGGAAAGAAAAGGAGCAAGAAGAAGTCAGTCATATGTTATGTGTGTGTGTCTGTGCGCGTATGTGTTTGCGTGTGTGCTAGATCTCTCTCATTTATTTATCGTGTTGTCTTTATTAGCAAACTCTCTCTCTTCCATTCCTTACAGAAATCTATGATGGTGCTTGCAATAACCTAATTAGTTAATCTCAAATCTACCAGCTTTTTACGGAACAGTCGGTGTCCTTTGCTTGCGGGAGTCAGCGGTTTTACCTGCCATCGCAAGCTCGTGGATGGTACGATGCCTGTGACAGCCATCACATTGTCGCCTGTCTGGGCGTCAGTCATATTAGCCTTCCTTTCAGGGCAGCGCTCGAAATTGACATCTTCGGATGAGGGAAGACATTCATTTGGAGACGGACTGACGTAAATTATATGAACAATGATTATCGCTTAAAACGTTTTACGCTTATATACACTCGTCAAGACTTGTTCGATTACGATTACGATGATGGAAAAGCGAAACCAGGTTGCAGCAGATCACCAGCAATAGCATGCGGATTTTTGGGATTTCCACTGGAACCTTCCGCTAAAGCATACGATAGCTGTCGTTTAGTGACCGCCTGCATTCTCGACGTATGTGCGTTGCATCGAAGGATCTGATAAAGGAGGCAAAGAATTTGTTAAATCAGGTTCGATACAACCGGCCCCTGCTGGCGGGGTATTTGCGAGCGTACCGATGTGATAGAGAGGCTCAGGCTGGACATCCTTGCGGAGAATATATCGCTGATACCAGTATTTAGGTTGTTTAGCACCCCATTGGGCTTGTTTTCTTGTAGGTACAGAGAAGACTGATGTTGTAACAAGTCAGCAAATTGCATCTCCGCGAATCGTGCTTGAAATGCGAGCTAGGCGCCTCATCTAGGGACTGACCTGTGTCTAGTTCTTCTAGAGATAGCTTAGCTGTTTCAGGTAGGAATAGTAGCACTACCACGAAGCCGACGATGCTGTAAAAGAGAGGCTCAAATTAGCTTCAAAATATGGTGGCGACAGGTGGATTTTACTGACTTCCAAGCCGCGTCTATGAACGAAAAGTAGATCACGACGACGAAGGTCACTTAGTGCATAGCCTATATGTGCTTTCAGACCTGTACTTACAATAAAAGAAGGCTCCGGACGTCGTGACTGGTGGCAGAATATTCGGCTCGTCAGAAAAGTCGTATAAATGTCTTCCAAAGTGCTCAAGACTCACAAGCGACCTCTAGAAGCGGGAAAGTGAACGCTAGAATGCCACTATCAGGGATTAGATGTCATTTAGCCTCAATCCTGCGATTTTGGAGGGGTTTGCCCGAATTTCCGGACCCAAATTGCCGGCGAGAATAATTCGACCAGGAGATCTCCATATCAGACAGCAGATGTACTCACTTGAAGCCCCAGCACACAGCAGTTGCCCAAGCCATCCCAATAGGCCGTATGTAGAGCGGGAAGCACTCGGCGGAGTAAGCTGGTGGCAAGGCGGTCAGAGCGGCTTTGGTTGCGGAGCGGCAACAGGTGACTCACTAAACGGTACAGGACCTTCACTGGGTGAGTAGCCTGTCATTTAAAAGCTGTTAGCTTTCCTGGCTGCTTAATAGGCCAAAGCAGGACGGACAAATTGCGAAAAAGTAGATTCCCAGAGCGATCGCAGCGAGCTTTCCCTTTCCTTCGGGCAGGTAGAATACTCCACCAGTAAAGGCGAGCCAGAATGCCATGCTAGGAAATCCGAAGAGAAGGAGCGTTCGGCGACCGAAAGTATCGATTGTCTTGATGGCCGGGATAGCGAAGAGCCTAGCATATAGGTGAAGCTCAGCACCGAATTTCAGTCGCAGGCAGATGGCAAGCCGATTCACCAGTTGATAGCACCGAATCCGAATGAAGCCAGTAGAGCTTGGAACTCGCTGAATCCGTTGTTGACGAAGATCCTCGACGAATACTGCATGATTCGGTCGGCTTAGCATGATACCATTGGCAGCGGCAGGCACTCGAAACCTACGTATGCAATAACGTTAATACCGCAGCTGCGAGATCGTAACATCAGCACAAGCCCAGCCATATTACCAGCGACCTGGCCTTACAATTGTTGCATGAACATCTAATCAAGGCGTGCATCAGCTTGTGACGTTGAGGGCAAATCCGAAATCTATCGGCACGCACCACGATGAAAGAAGCCATTGTAGCTCTCCTGTTGCGAGGCACAGTGAACAACTCCTTGTACCGGTTGCCAGAGTGAAGCGATTCTTCCGCTTTCAGCAGTTGACTGATGTAAAAGAGATCTCGCGCCGCTTCGATCTCCGTATTACGCAGGCGGGTGAGGGAGTGATAGGCCTTTCTGGTCTTGTTGTTCTGTAACAACCATCTTGGGGACTCAGGAAGGAAGAGAACTTGGAGGAATACGATGATTGGTGGAACGCAGCCGCTACCGAGCATGAGACGCCAGTTGAGCCCTTCAATAGAGCTTGAGCTGACGTTGTAGAATATAAGACTGCACACGTAACCAATCATAATGCCAAATGCTGGAAAGAACAATCTTTGTCAGCCATAGGCTTTGCTTTCGGTGACATACCTTTCATGGTCGTGGAACTAGAATATCACACTTTACAGCCCCTGGTTCGCCGTCAAGATCAGCAGGTTTCGGCCGCACTTGCCGAAAGCCTGCTGATCTTGACGGCGAACCAGAAGTGTTGGATATTATATTACTCTGAAAAGCGCACAAGTCCAACTCACCGGTCCACATCTGCCACATCATCACGAGAGATCCTCGAATCGCGGGCGGAGCAGTCTCAGCAGCATAGACTCTGAGAAAAGGCTTTCAGCAGCAATTGACTCCTGTTCATGTTCAGAGGGGTTTATACTTACGGTACAGTGGCAGATTTCGGTCCGATACCGATGGATAAAACAATGCGCGATGCCATCAGAACTTGCCAGTTTGGTGAGACACCTGCCCAAATGCATGGGATAGTTGCCTGCACAAAGTCTACAGCTCAGCAGTTTCCACAATGCTGAATGGCTGAGGTCAACTCACGAAAACCAGAGTAATAAGGATGGTGCCCTTTCGGCCGAAGTAGCGATTCAGAGGATCCTGATTTCATAACGTCAGCTTTGCACAATTATTTTCGCAGTGTAGCTTTATCTCACGGTTAACCAGCAGGCAAATGCTACACATGCAAAATACGGTGAAGCATTGACAAGTCCAAGAATGAGGGTATCACGGCGGCTGTCTGATCCGATGCCAAATCTGACAACACACAGCCCGCTAGTTAGTAACGCGCTTTATGCCCACTGTTCATTGAGGCTAACTGCACTCACTGGTCCGGGAAGAAGACGTTGGCGCCGTTGATAAGCGACTGGTCTTGTCTGTTCGATTCAATGCGTTAACTCAACGATGCTGGAGCGTGAAGCTACTATCTTACCCTTGTACAACTGCTGCCATAGAGCAGCACACTACTAGCGCGTACAGCGTCTTGGTCTGCTTCCACTTGTTGGTGTGTTCGAGGCGAAGAGCAGCCTTTTCCTCTTCGTTGAGGTCTGGCAACTCCTCGAAGTTTCCTGGATTACCGGCTACTAGAGCACCTTTGCGGATCAAGTCTGACATGTCGTGTAAATCATGTTCGGCAACTGAGGAGTGGGTGCACCAAATTTAGTTATGTTTCTTGTGCTACCAAGATCCGGTATCGAACGTACCAAATCCATCTGCTCTGGCTAAAAGTTTCTCTCTGCCTAGACCGGCAAGCGGATTTGCCAACCTAGCATTCTCCTCCATAAGGCGGTCCATTTTGGGGTCATGTCTGACATTGCTGCCCTCCGCAAGAGTGGATGCTTGATCGAATCTGTCATGATCTTGCACCACTGGCGTCTTGGTCTCTGCCAGAGTTTTTTCTTTGCTCATGATAGCTAACGAGCTGCTGTAGTCGAAACAAACCTGTTACCTATCCAATCGTTTCACTGCTTCAAGGTAGCGAACGAGGTGATGGCTTCGGAAAGGTTGGAAAGAGAGGAGAGGGAAAGTCTGGGGAAAAGCCGGTGTATGCATGAAACGGCACGAGAAGGGCCTCATCAAAGACCCCGCGCTAAATCGTGTTTTTTCCTTCCTAGTCAAAAGTGATATCATATCATAACAGCTCTCTCCAGTCATCCAAGCCCATGCTATCGAAATAATTGTGGCGTACCTGAGTTGGAAGTCTTGGCAACCTGTTCCGAATGAAATGTCAGGGAGACCGATATGAGAGATGCCGAAAACCTGACGTCAGTTCCGAAAGCTAATTGCTTGTCAATAATCTTCGCATCGTGGTGGTGCACTCGACAAGACACTTCTCCAGATTTACAGTTCTTCCTCAGTGTTTCAGGCATTCTTATTGCTCATTGGGGCTCCTTCCAAGCCGCCATTGAATCCAGCTTGGCTTGCATAAAGTGGAGCTGGATTGCCGCCTCGCGATGAAGGAGCAGGACTGTCGCCGGTTAAGACACATGATAGCGTGTTCCCCTTCTTATGATGAGCCCCGCAGACATAACCATGCGACCTCGTGCTGATCATTTAGGCTCTGCATCGGTCAAGGCTGGACCTGGAGATTCTCTCTGGATGTACCGGTACGGCACCGCAGGGAAGTTCCTGCCGGAGGGGTGATATATGATTTGCTATTTGGAAATGAAGGCTCGTAGTATGCAACCCAGTGACGAAATCTTGCTTCCTCGTCTACTTGGACATACTGTCAGCGGTCTTATACAGTAGAAGGATCAGCAGGACAAAGAAGTCTGCCAGCGGAAGGTGATCGGAGAGGTTGGCTGCAGGAAGCAGCATTTAGAGCCAGTATCAACTTTGCCGCTGTCCGTATTGCACTGAAATATGCGTGCTAGCCAACATGAAGGCTGCAGGCGATCCAGCCCTGGCAGAGGTCGCTCCTGGCTGTCTGCCACTGTGTTGCTAGCACTGGTGGCCGTTTCAGAGCTCGTGGGCGTCAGTGCACATGCAGATGCCACGACCGAAGCGGTAGATCTCATAGAAGAGTATACAGCCATATCGAATTCATCATTACGATGGCTTCAGCGTCCCAATCTGTATTTCGGTATGCGAGCTCGTGTCCAGGGTGATTCGCCCTTGTTTGGCATTGCGTGGTACGGCATGCAAGACTATAATGGCTACCAGAGTCAGTAAATCCCGCAAGCATGCTAGCACATGCTTACTGTAGACACTCAGTCACTGATTTCGTGCTTTGCATATCTCTCGCAGAAATCAGACACTCTTGCGAGCAAGGAGACAAGCTGGCTAGCTACAATTGGGTCATGCATGACGGCCGGTCGGCTGGCGTCCAACATATTGTCGATGCGGAGAACAACGTCAAGCTCACAATAGACCTACTCAAGACGCCTGGTGGATTAGAAGGAGGTAGCTGGGCTGCTCGAATATCTGGAGAGCCGGTAGATCCAAGTTCGTTAATGTCACTCTCGGTTCGCAACACGTGGCTTCACGAAGCGCGACTGACTTCTTGGTTTCACCTCGTAGACAGACCTTTACGTGTAGCATTAATCACATACTATGGTCTGGAAGGACTCGGGACGTTGCAGATGGACTCTCACGACGAGGACACCGAGGAGGTAAACGCCGTCCCTTGTCATCAGGGCTCATCATTACTTCACTGATGCACATTAGTAGGGTATCAGTGGTCCTATAGAGCTATCTGGAACAGTCGACTCACTAGGCGCATTCTCCATACGCCAGATCGAGAGTGTGTATCGCAAGCTTCTTTCTGCGCGCCAGCGGAACGGCGGCTGACGCCCATCCAATTGCTTTTCCCAGCAGGTCAAAGTCCGCCGAATATCCGAGGTCAGCATGCAGATGAATATGGCGACCTTGTTGACCGCACAAGTCTAGCTGGGCTACCGGTACCGCCAGGGACCTCCTGGCGAGCTAAGGAGATCATCATGCAAGACATCGTCAAAGCTGCACAAGAGAAGATCAAACGACACGGGCAGGAAAGTCCACCGGATCCAGCTATCTTGTTCAGCTTGCCAAATGAAATCAGGACGGATGCCAACTTCTTCGCCTTTCAGAAGACATACGGCAGTGCTTTCGCTGTTGACGTCTTCTACGAGACGGAGACTACCCCTGCCGCTCGCGGACTGGACAGTAGTGCGCTCACAAGCGGCATCGCTGCATCCGCAGAGGCTTACAACGCCCGCTTCGAGGATACATTCAAGCTTTCCGGCAAAGGGTACTCGGAGTCTGAAGTCGACTTTGCGAAAGCGCTCACAGCTAGCATGATAGGTGGCATTGGGTACTTCTACGGTCCCTCTATCATTGATCGTAATTTTCGACACCCTTATGATGAGGACGACGTGGATGACGAAGATGGTAGTGGTAGTAGAAGGCAACCGAAGCCCGAGCTGACTGAGCCTACCGAGCTATACACGTCAACGCCGAGTCGATCATTCTTTCCAAGAGGCTTCTACTGGTAAGAAATGAAAAGAGGCAGCATATGCCGACGTTATCCAGTAACTTATCAACGCTGTTCTTGCAGGGACGAAGGCTTCCACCTTATGCTCATTGGAGCTTGGGATAATGACCTGAGGTAGAATACTTCTAAAGTTTTTGAAGGTCGCGCTGGTGCTAATGCTTATGTCGGTCAGTCTCGAGATCCTCAGAAGCTGGATCAACCTGATCGACGAAGATGGATGGGTCGGCCGCGAGCAAATCCTCGGTGAAGAAGCAAGAAGCAAGGTATATATCTCCTTTGACTCCGGCGGTTCCTTTTAGCTGACGCGGCTATGCTTCGCAGGTGCCACAAGAGTTTCAAACTCAGTATCCTGCATATGGCAACCCTCCTACTCTCCCCATGGGAGTTACAAGCTTCATCCGAAGGCTTAAATCAAGACCCGAATCAGAAATTACCCCAGAGAATCCATTCGGCTCGAACGACGCTCTAGGCAGTCCATCGGAAATGTTAGCATCTCTGTCAAGCACATCATCACCTGAAGCCCTGTCTGAGGTGCTACTGTCTTCACCTCATCTCGCAAAGTCTTTTTTGCAAGTGATATATCCCAAGCTCAGAAAGCACTATTATTGGTTCCGTCAGACACAGCGAGGTCAGCTAAGGGAGTGGGGACGAAGGCCCAGCGGTAGTAGAACAGAAGCCTACAGATGGAGAGGACGGTCAGAGGATCATGTTCTTACAAGCGGTCTCGATGACTACCCAAGACCAAAGCCACACGAAGGCGAGCTGCATGTGGACTTGATGAGTTGGATGGCTTTTTTCACGAGGACTATGAGGGAGATCGCAGAATACACAGGCGAAAGCGACGATGTCAAAGAGTTTCAAAAGATCGAACAAGGCATCCTGACGAATCTTGACGGTATGCATGAGGAGGTTAAGCTAAAGCAAATTCAAATGTCTGATATCTCTTTGCAGATCTACACTGGAGTGAAGACCAGCAGATGTACTGCGATCTAGGAGTCGATGAAGTTGGTGAGTGCAAGAGAAGCACCGAAACGAGAATATCTTTCGCTCACAGTGACTTCGCAGAGGAATCCATCCACGTGTGCAATGAGGTAAATCCAGTTGTTTTCGTTATGCATGAGCGTTCCTCTTGTCTCACCTCGCCAATCTGATGCAGGGCTACATATCGATCTTCCCATTCCTGCTTGGATTGCTTGAGCCTGATTCGCCCAATCTGGGTGCTATACTGAAAGCCATTCGTGACCCAGCGCAAATGTGGACGGATTACGGCCTGCGGAGTCTCAGTCGGGATAATCCGCTGTATGGGACGGGAGAAGATTACTGGCGCAGCCCGATCTGGATACCAATTAACTACCTCGCTCTACAAAGCCTCTATACGGTTTGTTTACTGACTCTCTTGACACATCCTTTGAGTCAATATTCTGACTGTCATACTCTTCTCAGCGATACGCTAAAGAGCCTGGACCATACCAAAGACAAGCCGCGGAAATCTACGATGAACTTCGCTCAAACATTGTCAGGAACGTTCACAAAGAGTTTGTGCGCACGGGATATGCATGGGAACAATACGACGCAGCTACTGGCGAGGGCAAGCGAAGGTACGTTGTTGTTGTCAGTCAAGTGTTTTTCGGTGCAATTTCTAATTTGCGTGTCTTTCTCCGCTTGAATAGCCATCCGTTTACAGGGGTAAGTACGATAGCTTAGTGCACACTTCGATTCCCGCTGACATCTATTTGTATTTGCAGTGGACAAGTCTAGTGACCTTGATCATGGCTGAGCAATATTAGAGCCGAATAGATCTTTTGTGTAAGTGCAGATAAAAGTGCGCGCATCTTTCGGCGCAGGTATGTAGCAGATACCCTCCAAAATCGAAATCGAGCACGAATTACGGAACAGAGACAGATCAAGCTATGCACACGAGCACAATCCTAGATGCCCCGTCCGCCGGTGACCTACAGAACGACCACTTAGCAATTCTCTCTCCCGGCATGCCTGATATAAACTTACCTCGAGTGTGTGGCCGGAGATGTAGGCTGCCAGAGGTGAAGCGAGGAACAGCATGGCTCGAGCGGCCTCGTCCGCGGTTCCGGGTCGTCGGAGTGGAATATCAGGCACTGTTCCGACATCAGCATTCATATTAGATAATTCGTGTGGCATCGCTTACCGCTCTTGACTCCAGCTTGTGTCTTTGCGTCGGGTCCTTGGGGAATGCCAAGAGGGACCTCCTTGCCATTGATGATGATCTTCTCTCCAGATTCCTGCGAACGATAGAGCCGGTCTCAACTCTGTCCTTAAAGATGATATAGCATTCCGCTGCTCACCTTGGCAGCAGTCAATCTTGTTAAAATGAAGCCGTCTAAACAGAATGCCGCGGTCTAGTCAGTATTTGCCAAATGCCGCTGTGATGAGGTCAGGTGTTACGGACATGCAACAGTGTTCGCTCGGACGCCGAATGGACCCTAATAACGCCAAAAGTCAGAGTGATAGCAAGCGATTACACAATGATGCCCACTCACCCATTCCTTGCAGATGGTTTTCGTCAGGCCCACAACTCCTGCTTTTGCCACAGCATAGTTGGCTTGCCCAACATTACCATGCAGGCCTGATGTGGAAGATACATTGATGATGCTTCGGTTCTCTCGTTTTGCTTCGTCCTTGATACGCATGTATGGGGAGGCTTCGCGAACAATTCGGAATGGTGCCACGTTGTGGCATTCGAGTATAGCACGGAAGGTCTCGTCATCACATGTGTGGATCATCTGTTACAGGGACGAGCTGTTCAGCTGGTGGCCGTACCTCGCTGGAGAAGTGTAGCATAGTCTCACCTTATCATTGGTAAATCCAGCATTGTTGACAATATGGTTAATCTTGCCGTACTTCCTGCTCAGTTATCGATCAACACGTGTATCTACTTCGTAGCAGATAGACCTCATACGCACTTAATAGTACCTTCGACAAGCTTCTTTGGGAAAGCGTCGTCCATCACTGTAACGCAGGATTTAGTCTTGCTCTTCTAATGATTTGGAAGATTGACAAGTCGGGCGCACCATTTCCTTGAATAGCGAGAGCTTCTCCACCTGCGGCCTTGATCTCATCGACAACAGCTTGAGCTTTCTCTGTACATTGCAATGTGTCAGCTGCAAGAGTGAGAGCTGCTATAATGTAGATTAAAGCACTCACTCTCGTCCAAGTCGCTCACTACGACCTTTGCGCCTTCTCGGGCAAACTGAAGCGCTGCCTCTTTACCGATACCTTGGGCAGCACCTGTTGAATTGCAAGGCAGTCTCAATCCTTCAGCTTTCAACGTATCTATGACAGTACATCATACGAATCTTTCACTCACCGGTTATGATAGCCACTTCACCCGCAAGCATGCCCTTGGGGTAGTTGCCGGATACATGGGCGCCGATCTGCTTCAAGCGGTCTGACATGTTGATGAACGAGGGAAGCTGCGATAGGTGAATACCAAGGAAAGTCTAACAGTGTAGATTGAGAACGACAGGCAGAGCTTCCAAATTACTTCAATCAATTCGAAAAGAGAAAACGCCGTGAGCCGGTCGGTGTTCAGAGCCGGTCCTGCCGAGCGACTTCTTCTTTCTCGATCAACCCGACAACGCGATATCGCGGCTCCCCTCACTTTGACCCGCGTTATCTGGAGAGGCGATTGTGGATTTGACCAGCATTGTCGTCTTTGCTCACCATCGCATAGCTGCCAATATACGACCACACAAGACAGCATGGCTCCTCCTCAATTCTCCAATCCAATGCCGGAGATCCCGGACGATATTGTCAAGGTCTCGTTCCCTGCAGAGCATGTCATACATGTCGCAATGAACAGACCTAAGCAATACAATGCCATGAATCAAGTCTTAGAGAAGACTATGGATGAAGTCTTCAACTGGTTCGAAGCCGAGCCAGAACTTTGGGTTGCTATTCTTGGTAGCACTAACAAGAAAGCCTGGTGCGCAGGTCAGGATCTGAAGGAAATGGTGAGTAGAAGAACGGCCTCTTTATGTTCGAAAGCTCTTCTGACTAGTATTTTCTCGCTCGCTAGGCAGAACGCAGGAAAACGCACCCAAGTGCTCGCATTCCGAAAGGCAAGAACAGCTTTGGTGGCATGAGCACCCGCATAACGAGGTGAGGCGACAGTCAATTTGGTTTATGGCTCGATGGCCAACTCAGTAGCTGACAGAACTTCAGGAAACCCATCATTGGCGCCATCAATGGTTTCGCTATAGGTGGTGGTGCGGAAATGGTAGTAAACCTCGATCTAGCTGTGGCTGGTGAAAGTGCCACCCTAGGCTTCCCAGAGGCTAAACGGGGTGTCACCGTCGGTGCAGGAGGAATTCCGCGTTTGGTCAGACTGGTTGGCCATACGAGGGGTAAGTAGCTTGGTATCGTTGACTTGACACATGTTACGACACTGACTTCCAATATTTGTGCATCTTTAGCTGCGGAACTACTGCTTACCGGACGCAACATACCAGCGCAAGAAGCATTACAGCTTGGCCTTCTCAACGCTGTCGTTCCAGATGACCAGGTGGATGCGAAAGCTTTGGAGTTTGCCAAAGCCATAGCTGCCAACAGTCCAGACTCAATCATCGTTCTGATGCACGGTAAGCACCTCATACTTTTATGGTGACGAGTACCGAAAGCGCTGACCAAGTCTTCCCTTGAATACAGGCATCCGGGTAACGCACGAGATGGGATCAGTTCAGAGGGCTTTTGCTTTGAACGAAGCCTGTTCGGAGTTCAGGAAGATGTGGGAGGGCGAAAACCTACAGATCGGGTAGGCTCTGCTCAGAACCCCCCAAACCGTACGTCCAGAACTGAATCTGATTGCACACGCAGACTTCAAGCCTTCCAAGCACGCAAACCACCTCAATGGAAACCGAGCAAGCTGTAGCTGTAGCTTCGTGCGGGCGGTTCGGATTGGACAGATTCTCGAGCAGGCGATTCCGGAAGGGCGGCATGCGCAGCCGAGTATTTTTCAGAAGAATTCCGTGTATTAGTAATAGAAGCATCCTCGTAAGAGACGTATATGTGCCTCGAGCGCCATCTAAATTTTAGGCGAATTTTCCTGCCCCTGCTTTGCAACCTTCCTTGATGCCAGAAATCAAACAGTTGCGCTCTGTTGATCTATGTATCCGGATTGAAGTTGTTAAAGGAAAGCACTTTTTATAACTTGAGACCGGTCCGATCACCTTCAGCGCAAACCCACACCATGCAAGCATCTACATCAAGAGCTGGACTAGCACAGCTGACTCGCAGCCTAGCTGTATCCAACTTCCTACCACCATGTACATGTGGTGTAGTCCTCAGTGCCCGCAAATCTTCCACATGGGTCGCAGACCAGTCGTCACGCCCAGCAATGCAAAGTTCAGTGTCGCCGTCTACCAGGTCACGTCCAAGAACACCTTACACCGGCCGGTCGCAAGCTGAGAAGCTAGCTGCAAGAGAAGAGAGGACACATGTCGTCTTTGAAGGACTGTCACCTTGGGTCACGCCGAACGATGTGCGCCGTTTGATCGCTCAAAGACTAGGCAATTCGAACGATGTCAAAGAAGGTCAGGCTAAACCGTCGCTACACCCATTGATGGGCTAAGCATTCGTCGAAGGCTAACACCTTCTTCCTACAGTCGTGCTCCTGCCGACACTAGACCTACGTCCGACAGGCAAAGCCATTGTAGAGTTCACGTGGTCTGTCAAGGCGAAAGAAGCGATAGAGAAGCTCAGAGGCAAGACGAGCGCAGGATTGGTAGACGACTACATAGACTGTCGCCTCATACATATTTCAAAGCCTCCATACTCGAAGTGGCTAGCCCATCGTAAACCTCTTACATCACGAGCTGCCATTTACGATACCATCCATGATGGTCCTCCAAATTTACGAGCTGGCTTGCAATATAGCGGGAGAGCTGTAGTACTTTCTGGCTTTCCTGCCACAATTCATCCCCTCAGTATCCTCGAAAGGCTCAATAAAGAAGGATTCTACCCGGTCAAGGCCCCAGGCCCGAGTACAGGCTGGGCCGCTATGGATGAAATTGTTCACTTGAAAAGGTACGTCCGTATCGCGGCTTCCTGTCAGAAACACATCTGACGTATGGTCAGTGTCTTCCAGCCCAAATCTACAAAGAGACGAA
Organism: Cystobasidium sp. 2NF920; assembly: GCA_023628255.1. Taxonomy (NCBI): domain Eukaryota; kingdom Fungi; phylum Basidiomycota; class Cystobasidiomycetes; order Cystobasidiales; family Cystobasidiaceae; genus Cystobasidium; species Cystobasidium sp. 2NF920. The sequence goes on from JAMALA010000006.1 coordinate 500,218, forward strand.
AAGTTTGCAAATTACCTTGTTAGACTGCCGAGTAAAGCTGAAGCGCACAGACTTGCAAGCTCTTGGAACGCCACATGGCCCAAAGGTGCGATGATGAATGCAGAAGTACGCATAAACGCAGTAGTTGTATGGTAGATGGAGTAAGAAGAGTAAAACAGTATTCGTGGAGTACCTTTGTCCATCGGGCCTTGTCTGTCGAGTATGCATCGGTGTACTTCTTGCTGGGTCGATCACGTTCGCTAGTACAAGCGCATCACGACTTGAAGGGGATTGTATTCGTTTCAAAGAGTGCTTCTGCTCGCATTCACATTTCGCTATGTCTGATAGCGCAAGTGATGCGGACAAGGTAGGTCTTGCTGTCTTTCAGCTGTATTAAAGTCTGAGTGAGGCATCTGACGCGATTAAGTCGACTCCACCAGGTCCGGCTGAGACGACTCGAGCGCTTACGAGCAGCTCAAGCTGAAGAGGCTCAGAGTCAGCAAGCTTCGTCCTCGAGCTCTCAGAATGCAAGCCCAGTAGCAAATGCACAGGCTAAGCCGTCGCCTAGGCCCACTCCCTCGACTTCGTCGCCCGCAAACGGCGTAGCAGCGTCATCCGCGCCTGTCAAGAAGGCTCCATCTACAACAAGCACTCCCGTCAGCAAGCCAAGCACTCCAGTCATTCGACCTCCCTCTTCGTCCATCGCAGCATCCGCCGCATCGCCCTCAATTTCGACGAAAGCACCTGCCAGCTCTTCGTCATCGGCAACTCCAGCACCAAATCTCAACATACCTTTCCCACAATGGCTCTCCGGCACTATATCTAAGATCTTGCAGGCTACACTGTCACAAGCCCGTGCTGAAGCTAGTAACTGGAGTATTACGTATCTTTACACCTTGCACGATGAATTGGTAGAAGAAGCAGGTGGCGACGAATCCGAAGGGACACTGCGCTTCAACGAAGACAATCTGGAAAGAGCTATCGTGGCACGATTATCCCTCGACCCTGCGCAGATGATAGACGATGAAGAGGCGGAGAAGAACCCTGTGGCTTTGACGGTTCTGGCTGGCCTGCCAGCGGAACTGACGAATCTAGAATATTTGGTCGGCTGCTGGCGGAGATGGCATACTGAGAGAACACGGTTTGGGAATCCAAAGCAACCGGATGCAGAGACGTCAAAGCGGATACAATTGCTCGAGTTTGTGAGACAGAAAATATTAGAGGGTGTTGGCCTGCAATTGCAGGAGCCAGAGCTGTTCCCACAACCCAGTGGGTAAGCAGTCACGCCCCTCTCTTCCACCATGTCCAGATCAGCTGACGCAAAGCTCTGGCATCTGCAGGAAAGTGTTAGGTGGAGATGAGTTACTCCCTCCATTACTGCAGCTTCCAACAGTGCCTACGTCTCCAGCGATGTCTTTGGATGAGCGTCAGGTTATAACACTGTTAACTGAACTCGCAGCCGCTTACACCACTACAGGCTCGCCAGAAGAGCTGGTAGACATCATTGGTCTGCCGGTTGTACAGAAGGTTGTCGACAAGCTGGGAGCAAAGTCGAGCAGCATTCACGCTATGCTAGCTGCTATCAATGGTGCTGGCGCCGCACCCTCGGGTGCAATGGACCTGACAGGTTCAGAGTGGAGATCTGTAGTTCGAGTCATTAGCGAAATGACAGAAGTAAAAAGCATTGGTGCCATGGTAAGCAAAAGATTATGCAAATCAATGTAGTGATGCTAAGCTAGTTATCCGACAGTTCACCGAAATGCCAAATTGGTCGCCATCAGCAGCGACGCCCAATACCTTCGAAATCGAGTCTTTACTGGGTCCAGCCATGCGCCTTGGCTGCTTCTTCGACGCCTTCGTAAGTTTCAGAATACGATTTACTATCGTTCATAGCTTACGTGCTGCTCGCAGCCGTCCGTTGCCAAAGCGTACTTTGCGCAGCCGTCAGCGCTTTCCCGAGAGGCTGCAGAGGCTTCTTCGAACGCCCTACGGAGTTCATTGGGATCTCTACAAGGCCTCCTTTTCAACGCCTTCAACAACATTGTTCGCTCTGGTTCAGCACACCGTGAAGCCGTACTGTCTTTCTTTGCGCACATCATCACGCTCAACATGAAGCGAGACGGTATGCAGGTGGATCCTAGAACGGTGGCCACCGATGCTTTCATGATCAATGCATTCAGCGTGCTCATGGACTTCAGCTCGCCGTTCATGGATGCGAGCTATTCAAAGATAGACAAGATCGATGCAGAATATTTTAGGAAGACAAAACGATTAGATATAAAGGACTTGACCAAGATCAACTCTTCGGGCGAGGATGCTAAGGAGTATTACCACGACTACGAAGTTCCGCAAGGATGTGAGTGATGGTCCGCCTAATATCCCCGTGGAATGGACGCTGATGCCTGCTTTGTACAGTCCCACCGCCAAACTTTATTTCGGAGATCTTCTTCTTAGCGACATCATTCATGCATTACGGTCTGTATCCTGCCTTCAATAAACACGAATCGCTATATCGCCAACTCCGTTACATGCGCGAGGACCTGCAAGAAGCAGAGAACAATCGTCAATTCGACGGCACGCCCCAAGAAGCAGCTTTCCGACAGCAAGTAGAGCGCCTGAAAGCCAGCACTGAAGGCTTCCATTCCCGAATCTTCGCCGCCGAAGTGCAGCTGCTGGATCCTGCTTTCATCGCCAAAACATCCAATTTCTGCAGCTTTGTCATGTCGTGGCTTGTTAGACTAGTCGATCCGAAAGGTAAACATCCAGTACAGGAGATCTCGCTCTCGAACCTACCTGAGGAGACGCCTCTTGCTTTCCGGATGCTTCCCGAGTATCTCGTTGAAGATGTCACAGAGTTCTATCACTTCATTTCTCGGTGAGTTCGCTAATCTAGACTGACAGCACTGGTGCTAAAATTGCACTTCTACCGGCAGGTATGCACCGCAAACCATGATAGACATGCAAAAGGACCAGCTGTTGGTATTTATCATCGTTTTCCTTTGCACTCCTTATGTAAAGAACCCTTACCTGAAGGGCAAGTTCGTCGAAATCTTGTACCGCAACACTCGGTCGTGGGGGCCTCGTTTCCCGCGGGGTACACTAGGCGATACGCTCAACTACCATCCTCTGGCTCTCAAAGGCCTTCTCCCAGCGCTAATGCGAATCTATTGCGAGATTGAATACACTGGCCAACATAACCAGTTCTATGAAAAATTCGAAGTCCGTCATCAAATCGCCAAAATCCTCAAGCTCATCTGGGAAACTAAAGAACACAGAGAAGCATTCAAAGCAGAGACCGGCAAGGAAGATTTTGTCAGATTCGTCAACTATCTTCTTAACGATACCACGTTCCTGCTGGATGAATCCTTGTCTAAGCTGAAGACGATTCACGATCTGCAGACGGAAATGGCTGACAAGGCGACCTGGGATGCTCAGACGGATGAAGAAAAGAAGGACAAGGAAAAGCTTTTCAAGTCTGCCGAAGGTCAGGCTACTTCGTTCCTCATTTACACTTATGAGGTTCTGCACCTCCTGAAAACGCTCACTGTTGAAGCGCCCGACCCGTTCCTTCGAAGTGAGATCGTTGACAGATTGGCCGCAAGTCTGGACTTTAACCTCAACGTACTAGCTGGACCCAGATGCCAGGAACTACGGGTGCAGGATAAGGAGAAGTACAAGTTCAGACCAAGAGAACTGCTTGGTGACATTATGCAGATCATCATCAATCTTGCCAACAAAGACCGTTATATCACTGCAACGGCGAAAGATGGACGGAGTTACTCCAAGAACCTCTTCGACAATGCTATGCGCATTGCGGGTCGAACTGGATTGAAGTCAGAGCAGCAGCTTCAGTTATTACGTCGCATGGTTACCGAGATTGAGGCCCTAAAAGCACAGGAAGAGGAGGAAGAGGAGATGGAGGAAACTCCTGACGAATACCTCGATCCATTGACGGCTGAGATCATGACAGACCCCGTCATCCTCCCGTCGTCAAAGACCGTCATCGACTATAGTACAATCAAGCAACATCTCCTGACTGTCCAACAAGATCCTTTCAATCGCAGTCCATTGACAATTGACCAAGTGCAACGCGATGATAAGCTCCGGGAGGAAATCGAGGCTTTCAGAGAACAGCGACGCCAGGAGCGGTTGAATCGACTGCAAGCTGCAAGGCACGCAGAAGAACCACAAGGTGACGCTGGAATGCACGTCGAGGAACATGATCCAAGCAAGATGCAGGAGTAGGCTGTCTATGGCTCGTTATCGTCATTCTGCAATGACATGTCAAATTTGCGGTCCGCCTAACGCCGACGATATAAAGCTCGAATGCAAATCTGCGTTGTAGTATATATGTAGCATTCACCTTTGCTCCTGGTGCCATCAGAAAATCAGTCTGACATCAGCAATAGCACCTCGATATTATCAATGACTACCAAGTTTCGTGACCGAATGTCCGCTGAAATCTCCGAGTTGGACTGTTTCGCCGCCACGCTCGTAAGCGTCCCCGTCACTGTAGTCAGCCAGCCTGGATAATCAAAGCACACACTCAACGCTTCGCAAACCTGAAGGCTTTTGCATTCAAGCAGTCTCATTCAACCAAGAATGTGCTTAACGTACCATCAGACATAGCACAGACAACTCTCCTTCATCATGGGCGATAAAGCTACTCGGCCGGGCAAGAAGGGCGCATGGAGCTCGCTAGTCCACTTGCCACCCATCAAGACGCTTCCATCATGGACAACAGGCGGACTCGTCAAGCGAAGTAGCTCTGTCACACGTTCAGCTTCAGGCTCACCGCGCTCAAGTCCTTCGCCTGAACCTTCTGTCGCGAGAAAGAGTTCCAGCTCTGTTGGCGAAGAAGCCGTCGATCACACGGATGAAGATTATGGACAAGGAGAAGTGAAAGAGTCCCTGATACAGCTGCTGAGCGGGTGCTATCACGATGCAGCGCACAAAAGGTTGAAGAAGTCCCGCTCAGCAAAGTCGGATAAGCAAGAGTCGCAAGAAAGGACACACAGGTTCTCAGCCGACGATGAGAGCTCTATAGCTTCGACATCAACGTTGACGCCGCCACTGACATCCGGGAGCAGCGATGACGAGCCTGACGAAGAAGAAGACGGTGCAAGTGATAGCGAGCTATCTATCCTGTCTTCTACCCATTCAAGCAATCGTGTCGACGTAGGAAATTCTCCTCCTGAACCCAATCTCGCTAGTTCCGGTAGCAAAGAATTCGAAGGTGTAGATGCTAAAACCCCTTCGCAACACTCAGTCACCCTCCCAATCACATCCGAAGACTTAGAAACAGGTTCCTTGCAGAACAATGACAAGATGGAGCCGGAGCATCTGCATTCCTTGTCTTTCGTGAACAGTAAAGCGGGGACATGGCCGCATACGCACGGTCAAGAGGTTCTGCTTGCTTCCGTTCCCGCAGTGCAGTGTCGCTCCGTCATGATCAAAGGAACTCTCTTCATCACAAACAAGCGGTTGGTATTCTATGCCTGGATTGCGCTGGACAAGGAGGCAGATGAAACGACAGTCTTGCAAGAAGGAGTACTCACTTTCGTATATCCGCAAAAGTGGAAAGGTAGTCGGCGTGTCTATTGCGTACTCAGTCCCTATGGAGTCGCTTCGTATACATCTTCTACAGACAGGCTGCATCCAAGGAGTGCCAGGTCCTTGTCCGCTTTCAAGGAAGTAACCATGGATCTGGAGAATCCCCTACGCTTCAAAGTGGAGGAGCTCAATGGAAGCTACCGCTGGGTACAGACAGATACGGTTGAGCACACCAGGCAGTGGTATAATGCAATGCAAGCCGCACTCTTCAGATACAGATACCGTTCGGACCACGTAGTGCTCTCTGTACCCTTTTCGAGGGTCGGAGCCTTCAAGTATGATGATATCATGGACGTAAGCGTGTTTTCCGTACAGGAGAAATATCCATGGCTCATGTCGATTCCTCTCCAGTTTTGCAAAGTGATGCAATTTGATATCAACTGCGGCACGAGGGAATCCCCTAATGCTGGCGAAGAGCTCCGACCGGTTCTTTTGGGGGTGTCACGTCACAGCTGGCATGTGTTACCGCAGATCCAAGACCTGCTTGATCGTAACAGAATAACGCAGCAGCCCAAGGAAGCTATCATAGCCAGCGAGCCTGAAGTCATCATAAGCTTTGACAGTGGAGAACGGAGAACACAAGTTGACAGATTTCAAAGAAGCTCCAAGAATCTAGCCGCTGACTTTGTCCAGGCTTTCGGTTTGGAAGACGAACCAAAAGACTTGTACAGTAAGTGCAGTTTCCGAGTAATCAATGCACGCATTCCTGAATATTCTCTCTTCAGTCACGTCGGTGGAAGTACTGCGACCGTATCCCGAGTATGTCAAAGAGTTATAGCATACTTTCTCTCTCTCGCCAATTGCTAATTCCACCGTTGCCCGCAGCTACGGCCATATCGCAGTCTCTAAAGACTATCTCTGCTTCTGGCGGAGATCACTGCTTGGGGAAGATAGTAAATCGCGCATCTCCATGAGCGCAATAGAGGATGTCTACGCTTCGAAGAACTATCGCTTGCACGTTTACGGTATGACAGTGCAGCTTCATGCTGCTAAAGACATCAAGTACGAGTTTCATTCGATGAAGAACCGAGATGAGTGTGTGGACAAAATCACGCAGAGGCTCGAAGAGTATGAGCGAAGGCATCAAAAGGTCGAAAACGAAGCGTCGGCCGCTCGTACCGACTCTCCAATTTCCGAAATACCCAGCAATGGTAGCCCGCATCTTGCAATCTCGCCTCCCTCGACGCCATCTGGGAAAGACGCGCATGCACCTTCTATCTTCACATCTCCAGAGCGACAAGCGAGCGCAGCCGATCCCAATCTCCGCATACCACCGCAAGCACTGCCTTGCTTGGGCACTATCATCAATCTCCCATCCGAGGCTCGCCTCAAGATTCCACCTCGACACTTCGTACTCATGACTATCGGCTCTCGGGGAGACGTACAGCCTTACAGTCAGTTAAAAGTGTGTGTCAAACGAGATGATTCTTGCTGACTCTTTGTCTCTGTATAGTCGCGCTCGGCAAGAGGCTTGTTCAGGAAGGTCATCGCGTGACTATTGCTTCCCACGAAGAGGTGCGTTGATTCCTTAAGGTCGTCTTGTCCACTCGCTGACAGCCACTCTCCTCACTTTAGTATCAGGGCTGGGCGATGAGTCACGGACTGGAATATAAATGTATAGGCGGTAAGTAACCCTTACGCTTGTCAACGGTAGGACCCTAAAATTGCTGTTTCAGGTTCTCCCACTGCTTTGATGCAATTGTCGGTAGAGCACAAGATGTTTTCTCCCGGATTCTTTCGTGAAAGTTTGGGCAAGGTAAGCTTTTCATGATCTCTTCCTCCTTGGCAACGTCGACAAAGCTCTGACATACCGGTCGAACAGTTCAGACAATGGTTTGATGACTTGCTGAGGGAGTGCTGGGCGGCTTGCCAGGAAGGTAAAGGACTCTCGAGTCTCAAGGGAAAAGCCATGGCATGCTGACCATCTGATGCGACCGACGGTAACTAGCCGATGTTTTGATAGAGTCCCCTACGGCATTTGCCGGCATTCACATCGCAGATGCTTTGGGTGAGTCCGTGAGGGGGGAAAGCCGGATCGCATCCACACAGGGTTTTGACATCTACCAATGCACAGCTATACCATACTTCCGAGCTTTTACAATGCCATGGAGTAAGTTTCTTTGCCAGCCTGCTTACTTGCATGTCAATGCCAATATCGTACCTCTGCTGTTCAGCATCTACCGCCGCATATCCTCAAGCATTCGCCCCCGTCTTGGAGGCTGGACCTGCATACAACAGCCTGTCTTACTCCATCTTCGATAAAGTACTCTGGCAAGCCTCGGCCGGCCAGATAAACCGTTGGCGCAAGAACACACTACGAATTAAGCCAACGACTTTCGAGAAGATGCAGCAACGGCAGGTTCCCTTCATCTACAACTTCAGTCAAGCAGTGGTACCGCCACCACTCGATTGGTCATCACTTATACGCATCAGCGGGTACTGGTTCTTGGACCAACCAGATCTAACTTGGCAGCCGGAACAATCTCTCCTGGATTTCATGCAGAAAGCACGTAGCGATAATGTACCGCTTGTGTATGCAGGCTTTGGTAGCATTACCATCAAAGATGTGGAAGCGGTCATTGAGCATATCTATGAGGCAGCCCTAACAGCCAATGTTAGAGTCATCTTGAGTCGCGGTTGGTCTGCCAGAAACAAAGATGGTACAAACAAGCAGATACAGCTCAAGCACCCGCCGACCAATGTGTATTTGGTCGATTCTATACCCCATGTACGTGCCTTGCACGTCGTTTTGGCACTTTTCGATGCTGACCGTTGGGATTTCAGGACTGGCTCTTCCCTCAAATCGACGCTGCTATGCATCACGGAGGAGCAGGAACTACTGGCGCAAGCTTACGGGCGGGTCTACCTACTATCATCAAACCGTTTTTCGGGGATCAATTTTTCTGGGCTGCGCGAGTCCAGAAGCTCGGCGTGGGCATCCGCTTGCCGTCGCTTGCAGCGAATGACATCGCTAAAGCCTTCAGCGCTGCAACGCGCACACGTATCATGCAAGAGAAAGCCGAAGACGTGGGAAAGCGCATTCGTTCGGAAGACGGCTGCGGAGATGCTATGAATTTTGTATAGTACGTTTTCCAACACTTCATTTTGCTAGTGTAAAAGCCAGACTGACTGACTTGGGTGCTACACAGTGGTCTATTGTCCAGTGCTGAACGTCAAGCCAAGGAGCGACATAAGAAAAGCATGCTACCCGAGGGCGATAAAGTCACAAGCTCGGAGGATCAAGATGATGAGCTTTTGAAGCTTGCTACCGATAAATTGAGAGAATTGACGATAGGTATTCCCACGCCTGAAAGGTCCCGTTCTATCTCACATGGTACAACAACGCCGCAGTCTGAGCGGAGTCTCAGCCAGGATCGACTCAGTACAAAGACAAATGTGTAAGATACGTACGTGCGAAACCCCAATCATACATCAGTCACTGTAGCTTTAGTACAGAACTACCCAGTTCAACCAAGTATATGTATGTCGCATTTCCGAACGTTGCACAAGGGCTGCGTTCTCGGCCTATACGCCTTGCAGCCGTCTGCTCTAATCGAGAAAAGTGTTGGCACGACAACCAATTTTGCAAAGATGGACGTCGCAGGTCTACAGAGTAATAATACTGTATTCAGTACGGCTACTCGGCGCCTGCACACGGTTTGCAGCTTATCTAATGTCCCCGATGTCCATCGGGTTCGGGAATTCAAGAAGCCGAGAAAGTACTTGGTGGAGCTCCATACCGGCTTGAGAGTTGCCAGCTTCCCTCTGCTCTTTTCTCATTACATTATCGTCAAGCTAATCTACATCAACATGGCACTCAGCACACCATGCAGTAAGCTCCTACTATCCTGGCCTCCTTCGTCTGCTATGTTGCTGACATTCACTTCGCTTGCAGCGGAGCTTTTCAAGATCCAGGTTAGCAATTTCATGCATTGCGACAGACCGCGTTGTGACGGGTAGACTGACGCTATTCCTGCAACCAGCATCCTATCATGCTTGCAGGCATGAATGGTAAGCTAGCGGCGCGTTCCATAGTTGCAGAACGTTGCTAACCTGTTTCTTTCTATCTGTAGTGGCTGCGGGTCCTGAATTAGCGGCAGCCGTCACCAATGCCGGCGGTCTTGGTGTTATTGGAGGTGTTGGCTACGTAGGCACATCACAAGCTGTATCAGGTTTGTATATGCTGACTTCTCGTGCTTGTGTAGACACCAAAAATGCTCAAGTCTATTATCGCGGAGCTCAAGGAAGATCTGAAGGATAAGAACGCACCTTTCGGTGTAGATCTTCTACTCCCTCAGGTCGGAGGAAGCGCCCGAAAGACCAACAAGGATTACACAAATGGACAATTAGACGCCCTTGTGGATATCATCATTGAAGAAAAGGCTGCTCTCTTCGTCTGCGCGGTTGGTGTGCCACCCAAGCATGTTATCGATAAGCTACACAAGGCTGGTATCCCGGTCATGAACATGGTCGGAGCCCCCAAGCATGCTGTCAAGGCTTGCGAGCTCGGAGTCGATCTCATCTGCGCCCAGGCTGGCGAGGGTGGTGGCCATACTGGCTCAATTCCCTTCTCGCTATTGATCCCCGAGGTTGTCGATATCTGCCGCAAGTACAAGTCTCCCCTCACTGGTGGACCAGTACAGGTCATTGCTGCTGGTAAGTTGCTTGTCTTATGGACAAAGGTCCAGATGGGCCCACAACTGACAATCTTTTCTGACTGCAGGCGGCGTATACCGTGGATCCAGTTTGGCGGCAGCTTTAAGCTACGGCGCGACTGGCGTATGGGTCGGTACTCGATTCATCTGTGCCGAAGAAGCCGGAGCTTCCAAGAAGCACCAGGAGGCAGTCATGGGTGCAGGCTTTGATGGTAAGTCGCCTGCGCTGCATGCGATATGAGCGATTTATTGACATTCTTGCAATAAAAGATACCGTCAGGACTCTCATCTACACCGGCAGACCTCTACGCGTCATCAGAACACCTTTCATCAACGACTGGGAGGAGAACAAGCAGGACAAGATCAAGGAACTGACTTCAAAAGGAACTGTTCCTGTAGGCATGGAACCCGAAGATCCTTCCAACAGACCTTTCTTGTCAGGACAGACAGCTGCCGTCATTCACGAGGTAAAGCCCGCCAAGGCTATCGTAGACGAAATGGTTGCCGAGGCCGTCAAGGCACTTCAGACTGCTTCGAAGTACGCTAGTGCTCAAGCTAAGCTGTAAGATGCTTTCATATGGTAGCTGTGTAGTATAGATGCTATATCATTATACTTTTGTTTATCCCTTGTCATTTGGAAGTGTAGCAAGGTATCCCGGGTTGAACCTATGATGCGTGATCTGGTAGGCGACAATGCCCAAATTGCACAGGGACTACAAGGCCATGCAAAGTCGTCCAGTAAATTTGAACAGATAAGCCTGCATCAAAGTCATAACCAACCTGATAAAGCGCGCGACTGCTTGTACACCGTGTTCTATACGTAGTATGACATTGCTTGATTACTTGGAGAATTGCAGTGCATCTTCTTTACCTGCTTGACAACGACCAATTCAACCAAACATCTTGGAGTAGGCTTTCTTTTGTTTCTCCTTTATCTCAGCCTTCTTCGCTTGAACCTTCTTCAACTCTGCTTGTACTGCCTGATCAGCAGGTACCAACGCAGAAGCATCACTGAGGTCCTTTGCTGCTTCGTCGTACTCCTTGAGTGATGTTCTAGCACAGCCTCGTCTGTACAGTGCTCTAGCCCTTTCTTCGTTCGTAAGTTTCTTCGTCATCGGCTCCACTGTACCCGCTTCGACAGGGTCAGAATGCAGCTCGAGGGCTTTAGTAGCTTGCTCGATGCATAATCGGAGTGATTTGGGCGTGTTTTGCTTGAGTGCTACCAGAGCTGAATTGAGCAGGACTGACAAGCGCAGAGTGACCCATTGCTCCTCAAAGGTCAGGTCTCCCGGTGGCACATAAGGGTGAACATTCATGTACTTCAAAGCTTTGCTGTCTGTAAGATCCGTTTGAGCATTAGCTAAAAGGGCAGCTGGCACGCCCTAAACACAGACCTACATTTTTGTTGCGCCTTGTCCAGGTTGCCTTTCTTGAATAAAGAAGTGCCAATGGTCTTAAGCTCCTCGGCGATTCTCATAGCGACCGCTGGATCGTGAACATCTGAATCATCGTCTAAAACATAACAGAGCCTGAGACTCAGCTCATGTCAAGAGAAAATGCTACTCGTGTGGAGAGCATGTCCATGGCGAGGTGCTTACCAGATGGATGGCTTTCGTATCCGTCACCAAATTCGTCCTTCTGCCTTCGCGCCTCAATTTCGACATCACCAGTCACTTCTCCACAGTCGGTAATAACGATCTTCTCTGTAGGTTTGTCATTCTTGATAGGTGAATCCTCCATCAAGCGGACGGTGGATTTACCACTGAGTACACGGCCGAATACTACATGTTTGCCGTCTAGGTGAGGAGTGGGTACGGTAGTGATGAAGAACTGGGAGCCGTTTGTATTCTACGAAGGCGAGAAGAAGCGTCAGATTTGACGACATTCATCGTCTATTGACCCTATTGCTTACTGGACCAGCATTCGCCATAGATAAGAGGAAAGCTCGGTCATGCCTATAACGGACAAGGTAAGCTGAAGGACCATATAAAGACGAAGAGCGGGGGCAGGTGTACATACTTGAGGTGGAAGTTCTCGTCTTCAAACTTCTCGCCGTAGACTTTAGTGAATAGAGTCAGCAGCCTTCGGGGGGAGTTTCTAATCATAGGTCACTTACTCGATTCACCACCCGTTCCGTCGCCATTAGTGACTGTCACCGGGAATCAGTGTCACTATCCCAGTCTATATATTTGTAATATAGGATCAAGTCTTACAATCGCCACCTGAGAGAGCATTGACATTAGCTGGACGTAAGTATATATCTCTATGAGGATGCATGTCTCACCTTGGCACATAAAGCGCTTGATAATTCTATGGAAGGTAGACTGACAAGACTACCGTCAGCCAAAAGAGACTACGAGCCAAATTGTGGCGAGCGGAAGCTTACGCCTTTATAGCAGAGGGGTGTACCAGGCTTGGTATGGCATTCTCCCTTCTCGCCTGTACATAGTGCTCTGAAGTTCTCTGCTGTCTTGGGTACGATGTCCTGAGAAGTGAGGAGAACGTGACCGGTCAAACAAAGGTCAGGTAGGTACTGTCAGTCAAGCAGCGTTTGCGAATTGGAAGCATGCCTATGGAGACGCACTGAGAAGAGCTCAAAGACGATCTTTCCGACGTGGTTATCATCTATTGAGATGTCAAAGTACACACGAGGACGCTGTACGCCTGGAGCAGCTTGAAGTTGGTCTGGCTGGTCATCCGCCGGCGCCGTCATTACTGCAGACATTCGTTCGCGGGTGTATTGTTCCTGCTAGAGTATCGAGAGTCGAGAAATAGCTAGTGAGATGAGAGAATTAGGTAGACAGTAGAGTTGGGGAAAGCAGAGAGTCAAGCCGTGTTCACCTTTCATGTCCGTGTATTTTCCAGAAGGTTGCCTATGAGGAGGTGATCGAGAAGTGTTGGCACGGTAGACTGAGATTGAATGTACTTCCGAGCGGGAGGAGTGGCTCATATAGTAGTATAGGCCATCGTACACTGTCTTACAAAGCAGCTAAGACCATCTATCTCCGTAAAGTGGATAGAGCTGCATGTCCTGGTGGCGACACAAGCAGCCGACTCGATCACGTCGTTCACATCCTACTTTCTTGTTCACGGCGACTCAGGTTCTGAGCAGAGACTGCCAGCATGTCTGTCCTGTTCGAGACCAGCATAGGAGATATCATTTTCGACCTTGATGGTGAGTCCGGTCGACCTGCTGTTCTTTGGAGGGCCGAACAGCTGACACCCTCATGGCCACCTTTTACAGTTGAGCGGTGTCCACTGCTTTGCGAGAACTTCCTGAAGCTATGCAAGATATACTATTACAATTACTGCTCTTTCTTCAATGTTCAAAAGGACTTCATCGTCCAATCTGGCGATCCTACCGACACTGGCGCAGGCGGTTCCAGCATCTGGTATCATATCGACCAACAGAAGCAGCATCCAGAAGGAGTTTCTAGACTCTTCAAGCCAGAGCGTCATCCTAACATGAAACACATTGATCTCGGTACGCTCTCTATGGCATGTGCAGGAGAAGAAGGCGGTGCGGGCAGTATCTTCTTCATCACGTTAAAGGAGAATGCTAGTTATCTAGATGGCAAACATGCACCTTTCGGCAAGGTAGTCGAAGAAGAAAGCTTCGAAACACTCAGGAAGTTCAACACCGAAGTTTTGCTGGATGATGATGGAAGACCCCTGCGAGATGTCCGGATACGACACGTCGTAATTCTGGATGACCCTTTTCCAGATCCTGAAGGACTGAACGTACCTCCCAATTCGCCACTGCCTACAGCGGCTCAGCTGAAGAGTCTACGCGTGGCAGAAGATGAAGAACTACCAGACGAGGAATCAGATCAAGCGGCTCTTGATGCTATAAGAAGACAGAGAGAAGCGAGAGCGCAAGCCCTGACATTGGAAATGGTCGGAGATCTACCATTTGCAGATGTGGCACCGCCAGAGAACGTATTATTCGTATGCAAGCTTAATGCAGTGACAAGATCAGAAGATTTGGAACTCATATTCAGTCGGTTTGGAGAAATTTTGAGCTGTGAAGTTATTCGGGACAAGAAAACGGGGGACTCGCTGAATTATGCATTCATCGAGTTCGATAAGAAGGAAGATGCCGAACGTGCATATATGAAAATGGACAATGTTCTGATCGATGACCGTCGTATACATGTCGACTTCTCTCAAAGTGAGTTTTAGAGAATGCCCACAGATTTTCAAAGTTTGCTTGACTGACTCTCCGTTTCTCACTGCTCAGGTGTCTCCAAGTTGCACAACGATTGGGTGTATCAGCGTACTGGCGGTCGACCGCCTCCGAATCAAGCAGGCGGCAATGGGCGTGATTATAGTCATTCGCCGAGTGCTGCATCGCCGCCAAGTAGATCTCGCAATGGCGGTGGTCATGGGGGCGACAGCGGTCTACTATTTGACCTGGATGAGGTAGATCGGCAACGAAGCAAACAACAGAGAGGAGGAGGACGTGGAGGTAGAGGCGGCAGCTATCAAGGAGCGAGAAATGACAGACATGACAGCAGACGGGAAGGAGGCAGAGACAGAAACAGAGACTCTGATCGTCGCGATAGTCGGAACGGTCATGGCAGTAGCAACAACAGGCGGCACGAAGACGACAGAGACAGAAGAAGACGCTCGAGATCTAGAGAAAGGTCGCCGAAGAGGCACCGCGATGACTATAGAGACAGAGACAGGCATAGAGACGCACCGCGCGATAGGGACAGAGATCGTGAACGGGAACGAGAAAGACGGAGATAGCTGACTTTAGTACTTCATGTAATGCGTTTCGTCTCCGCTGTCAGCAGTAGTCATGAAGTCATTGTTGTCAATATACTCCGTACAGATTCAACGCAGCTGGTATGGCTGCCAGTATAGCGTTAGGTTCCAGCCATACAAATGGCTCCCTTAATTGCTACAAAAGCATTCAAAGATCCAGCACTACCATAAACTAGACCGTTTCGTTGGTTCTTTCCCAGCTCCCGTACTTTGAGAAGCTGCACTTCTCCCTAGTGAGCTTTTCAGACTTGTGTTTGCAGGGCTTGCCGGCCTGCTGGCTGGTTTTGAGTTAGAATTTGACCGCCGTAATGAAGGTTTCCGTGAAGTTCCGCTTGATGACGACGATCTGATCTTTTGCGCTTGCAAGACGAGGTCCTGTGGAAGAGTGTGTGCCGTTAGTATATATGTCGGGATTGCCAAAAGAAAAAAAGGAGAGGCATACCTGAATCATGGTATTGTATGTCTCGTTTTGGCCGGTAAGTACTTCCTTCTGTTCCAGCAGAGCCGTCAAATGCTGACTGGCCTCGATAGCACTTGCCTGCAATTCTTTCCGCAGGACCTCCAACTCTCCCAAAGCTTGCATGGACATATCCTCCTCTGACAAATTCGCCAATCTTTCACATTTCTCCTTGTCCAGAGGCGGTATTTGAATCTGCGATGATTGTCGAGCGGGTGAACGAGAGGAAGTAGATGGTGAAGAAGGATTCGAGCCTCTCCCACTCGCTCCTAAGCGTGTCGGTGATGTAGAACGAGAATTAGCTTGACTACGGCGCCCATTGCGAGGTGAAGAAGCAGAATGCTTGTCTTTGGAAGGCGAGGCAAGCGTTGTTTTTATAGATGGCAATATCAGAGGATCCATTTTCATCGGTGGTGCGAACTAAGGTTGAAGCTCGCAGTTAGCTTGTTGATGGTCAGGATGGCTTAATAAACTTACATCGTCCAAGTTGACAGGTATTCCCTTGGCTCTCATCGCTTCCAAGCGTATGTTACTTCTTTTGTAGTCCCAAGGTTGTATTGGTATCGGATACTTGGTAAGGTCATCAAGTTCTTGCAGTATCTTTTTAGCTTCGGGATAGCCCGAGAGAATGATATCTTCAGGATCCAATGTCCTGTCTATACGATCCCATGCTTGTAATCTTTCCGGTGAATCGTCTATGCCTGCATTTATATCGGGGTACACTTTCTTGTAGTAGTCCATTATTGCAGCTGTCCGTTTTTCTTCGTCTTGCCATATGTTCTCCCAATCTATGTGCACTGGGGGACCGAAGAAACCTCCTCCATGCCCAGCTGGTGTAGCTTCTGTTGGTTGTGCTGCCGATCCTGGTAATGTCGATGGACCTGCTTCAGGCTGCTGATCGTCGTCGAATCCAAAAGAAGCGTCTTGAGCTACGCCAGCTTCATCGAAATCTCCAAAGTCGTCGTCGTCGTCGTTATTATCGTCGTCTTTTCCACCAGCTTGAGCTGGTTCACCAAATTCACCAAAGCCATCATCATCATCATCACCGTTGTCGTCTTCGAAGTCATCGAGTGGAGGACGAGAAGCGCTTGCTGTATTATCTTCAAAGGCGTTTGGAAAGGAAGACGGTCCGGCTATGGCATTGCTGGAGGTTGAGGCTGAAGGCAAAGTATCCTCGAAGCCTCCGCCGCTGGTATCCAGACTGACCTCTTCAGCCACGAAGCTGGCACTCAGGCTCATCCGACTTGTAGCTTCTACGAAGGACTCGTCGTTATTCGCTCCATCATCTGACTCTGCATCCCATGCATCTTCGTCGACCTTCGTTGTATTGTGGACAATGCTGCCAGTTGATGTGAATGCCGCCGCACTATCGTGATTATTGTTGTCATCATCACCGTCACTATCCTCGCCAGCAGCCTGCTGTTCACGGGAAAGCCTTGGAGCATTCAGAGCATCCTTCTTCTCGTTCTCCGGAGACTGCTTTGCCCATGGATCCTCGTCGTCATATTCCATCTATCTGTGCTTTGCTTCTTCCCTTCGAGTCCGTCTCCATGCAAGAGGTGCATCGCGACTTTATGCAGCTTGTCTTGACGCGCACTCCGAGAATAAGACATTCAAGAAGTTAGGCCATTACCATGGGTGAGTTGATGGCACAGCAACACTGGTGTGCATACACTGATATTAGCCTGATACCCCCTCCTGCAGCCTTCAACTTTGGAGGGAACAGCAACGGCAACCAGCAAGGCCAGCAGAACAAGCCCAGCGGATTCAGCTTTGGAAACGCAAGCACGCCTGCAGCAGGAACAACCTCTGGAGCAGCTGGTGAGCATTATCATAGAAATACAGAGCTACATCTCATGGCTGATGACGGGACATCGTAGCACCAGCTACTTCTGGCTTCTCATTTGGCGGGTTCGGAGGCCAGCAGCAACAGCAGTCCAACACGCCTGCAGCTGCAGGAGCACCTTCATCGACACCATCATTCAGCTTTGGAGCAGCAGCAAGTAACACTAGCACCACCAATACAAGTGCTGCTGCTCCAAGTAATCCATTTGGTCAGAACAATGCAGCTGCAGCTCAGCCCGCAGGAACTCAAACGCCTGCGCCAAAACCAGCTTTCAACCTCTTCGGTGGAGGAAGCAATAATGCTGGATCTACAACACCAGCAGGGACACCAGCTCCTACAATGCCTTCATTCGGTGGATTTGGTCAACCAAAGACCGACAATGCATCCTCATCAAGCGCTACCGCTCCCTCGTCAAGCAATGCTATGCCATCATTCTCTTTTGCGGGTCTGAATAAACCAGCAGGTGCATCATCTGGTGCAAGCACTCCCGCACCAGCTCCAAATGCTGGCAGCGCAGCTGGCGGTCTTTTCTCTGGCTTAGGAGGTGCTTCGGCAGGTTCTACAACACCAGCCTCCAAACCTCCCTTGTCGGGCTTCTCGTTCGGAAAGCCAGCTGAGAGTGGCCCTGCTGCTGAAAGTTCAGCAGCACCACCCGCACCTGCTGCTTCTGGGTTTTCCTTCGGTGCAAAACCAGCAGAAAACGCACGTTCGTCAGCGCCCGCTGCTGCTTCAGCCGCACCTGCTGCTCCAGCTGCCTCGGGCTTCTCATTCGGTGCGAAGCCAGCTGAGAAGAAGGACACCCCTGCCGCTGCTCCACCTGCTGCTCCAGCGAGTGGAGGATTCTCATTCGGCGCCAAACCAGCTGAGCCAGCTAAGGATGATACTAGCAAGTCCGCTGCTCCAACCTCGGCTCCGGCTGCCGCTGCGCCCACGCCGTTTGGAGGCTTCAAGCTGGGTGGTACTCCTGCGTCTTCGGGCACATCTACGCCAGGTAAGTCCTATCGCTTTTAGCTTCTGCTGTGTCTATCTGCCTGATTTTGATCACGTCCCTCCGTTTTGCAGCAGCGGCGCCTGCTGCAGGTGGCTTCAGCTTCGGCGCGTCCAAATCTGCTGCTGGAGCAGCATCCGATAAGCCAGCTGATAAGCCAGCGACATCAGGAGGATTCTCCTTCGGCAAGTCCGCAGCTCCAGCAGCTGGCACATCTTCTACCGCTCCTGCTTCAACAACAGCAACAGCGACAACGACGACTCCTTCGACTTCCACGACTGCTGCACCAGCCGCTAAGTCTGGGTTCTCTTTCGGTGCACCAGCTGCCTCTACGCCTCCCGCGGCTGGTGCTTCTGCTACTACCACCACACAGCCTCAAGCTTCGACTTCCACCTCGACAACAGCAGCACCGGCTTCAGGTCTCACCACATCTACTCAAAAGGTTGCAGTGCCAATTCCTTCTCTCCTAAAGGGGATGACTTTGGAAGACATCGTCAATCGCTGGTCTGGCGAGCTCGACGAACGCGTCCGCGAGTTCACTCATCTGGCTGGCGAAGTGAAAGCTTGGGACAGTGTACTTCTCTCGAATGGCGAAGAGATCAGCAAGCTCTACAATGGTCTTCAAGCACTTGATCCTATCTCAAACACTGTCAATGACTCACTGGACTACGTTGAGAATCAACAGAAGGAAATGGAAGCCGTCCTTGACGCCTATGAGAGCCAATTAGATGAGCTACTCCAAGGCCGCCAAGGTTCCTCCTCTGCTTTAACGCTCGGCGGAGCCTCTGGACCAAGTGGATCGACAAACGCAAACTCAGAACGTGAAAAGGCTTATCAGCTCGCCGAATCACTGAACAATCAGCTGGATGACCTTTCAAGGTCCCTCACCTCTCTCATCAACGAAGTCAACTCACTCTCAGGTTCTTCAAGTACAGAATCGCAGCAACAGCTTGGCGCTGACCCAGTCTCCGCTATCACTGCGATTCTAAATGCTCACTTGGGTAGTCTGTCGTGGATCGAGAAGAACGTCGATACGCTCAATGAACAAGTCGGCGATCTAGAAGGACGGGTTAAGACAGCTAGCAATGGGCGGTGGCCTGGTTTGTCGACTTCGCAAGCGGGTAGAAGCGCAACGCCTGGCCGTCAGCTGGGTCCGAGTAGTATTGGACGGAACTCGTTTGGCACGCCTCAGCGGATGCTCATGGGCTCGCAAGGGACGCCTTCTGGTCGAGCTGGAACGCCGAGCAGACTGGGTCAAAGCTCTTTGAGCAGGGCCAGCGTATACGGACGCGGGTGATAGAGTCTTGTAGAAACAGACTTAAAAGTCAAAAGTTGCAACACGCAGTGATGTAATGCAGTAATACAATACTGCTTTTTAGCGACCCTAGTATTGCCAAATATGAAATCGAAACAAGACTGATACACCGAGCTCTAGGCGAGCGGAGGTAGGCCAAAAGATGCAAGACATATACAACAATACACAGATGACTGCACTTGCCAAAAGCCAAAGAACAGAAAGATAGGATAGCGATGCATGACTTTAGCGGTGACTTGCAGTACCCATGCTTCGCTTGCCGGAGAAGAGATGCTTGGGCATTTTCGTGCCGACGTGTCTGTCTGATTCTCCTGCTTTGGCAAGTCTGTTGGGCCCACGAGCAGCGAGTCTTGTGAGTTGGACAGCCTTCTTCTGTTGAGTCGAGTCTCGCATACCGAGCGTAGCTCTGTTCTTGACTGGATGTCTCTTGCCATCGGCAGTGGTTCTTCCTGAAGCCGCAGCGACTGCGCGTCCAGCTATTGTCTTTCTCTTCTTTGCGCTCATCTTGCCGTCTGTCTCCATCTCGTCATCATCATCAGATGAAGCATCATCTGCCCATTTCGATGACGAAGCACCTGTGATATCAGCAGTCTCACTTCCATCCTCATCAATCTCCATCTCTTCAGCATCGACATTGCGCTTCCTCTTCTCTCCAGCTTGTGTCTTGAGTGAGACACCTCTGGCAAGGGCGAGAGCTTTAGCTCGCTCTTCAAGCTTCGTAGGATCAATACCCGCCATTCTGAGCTCGCGTGTCATATCGTCGAAGTTCCTATCGCCACGCTTAGGTCTTGGAATAACAGCTCTATTCTGCTTCTTGTCCTTGAGTCTATTACGGTCCTTGATTTCGGTCCTCTTGGCTCGGATGACTTTAGCAGTCTCACGGATAGCTTCTTCATCACTCTCGTTGATCTCTTCGTCGTCGAACTCGTCGGAATCGTAGAATCCTTCTTGTTCGAGCTTCTCTTCTTCGGCTTCAAGCGCGTCGAGACGATCAAGAATATCGGGGTCGATGAAGTCTGCGACGTTTTTGCCATTAAGCACATGAGGCATCTTGTCGTACTTCCATTCTTCGTCTTTGAGTAGGTATATTTCTGTGAAACGATTGGAGCGAAGTCAGTAAAAGCTTCAACCACCGTCTGAACAGCGCTCTGATCTGAACTCACTCTGCATGTCATGCGAGTATACACCTGCTCCTCCACCGACTGCTTCCAAGTCACGCTCCAACTTGCGAGTAGGAAGCTCGTCCTCATCATCTTCAAGGGCATCTTCGTCACCAGCAGCGGCAGCGGCCAATCTGCGAGCTTTGCGTTCTTCAGCCTCTTGCTGCTTCTTCAGTACACCTTCAGGGATGTAAGCCTGTCTCTGTGCGCGATCTCTTGGAGCTGGCATAGCGACTCTGATACGATTTGCGACATTGTCAACTCGCTTTGTCTGCTGCTTGCTCTCGACACGATGGTTGAGTAGAGCATCACAAGCTTCATTTCTCACATCCATGACTCCCTCTTCCGACAAGCATGAAAGCTGAACAATCTGAACGCCGTCTGCTTTGTTGACCTCTTCGAATTCGTCCAACATTGCTTTTCTAGCCTGATCTAGCTCATCCGGACGGGTAACGTCGATCTTATTGATGACTACGAAAACTGGCTTATTCGCGAAGAGAGGTTTGATGGAAGTGAAAAGCTTGATTTGAGCTTCTAGTGTATATCCGCACTGTTCGGATAGATCCATAAAGTACATGATGCAACTTCGGAGATGTGCTAATGCAGTGATACTTTGCATTTCGATGGTGTTCATCTCTTCCAAGGGGTGGTCTAGAATACCGGGTGTATCGACTACTTGCCACCGAAGGTATTTGTAGTCCATATGACCGACAAAGAGCGATTTGGTGGTGAAAGCATAAGGTTGTACATCTACATCTGCACGAGTGACTTTGTTGATGAAGGAAGATTTGCCGACGTTGGGATAGCCGCAGATGAGAAGGGTTCTTGTAGTAGGATCAATAGCGGGCAGACGAGACATGTGCTGTCTGACTTGCTCGAGGTAGGCTAGAGGTTCTTTCTGCCTCTTCATAATGGTAGCCATACGACCTAGAGCTGCTCTTTTGAGCTGCTTGCATCTGTACAAACTGTCACCAAACTTGAGGAGACGGACATAATCTTTTCCTACGCTATCAATGAGATGCTTGCAAGTATTGATCTGACCCAACGCGAGCTTGTAGTGGTTCTTGTCGTACAGCACATTCAACAAACTTGATAAGAAAGGATGTAAGTTGTCGAGGATTGGGAACTCGTCTAGTATTTGCTGCAACTTCTCGCCGAATGCTTCCTGTGTGAATTTTACTTTGCGCATGTAGCTGCGATAGAGCGGCGAATGGTCATTAGCGGAAGAAGGGAGCATAAGGTACAAGTGCTACTCACAAACTGCGGATTCTGCTAATCTTGAAACCCTTGTGAATCTGAGTGGGCGTCTTTCGCTGTGTCTTTGACAGGACAATGTCAAGAACTGCAGGTTTGAACGCCAGAAAGTCAATCACGCCGACCACAAAGAAGCGCGGGAAGCTACAGCAGCTCACAATCAGCAGCCGTGGGTATAGGCGCAATGGCCTTGAGGGCACCTCTTGATGCCGACATGGCTATATAAGGAATATGAAAATTTTGGTGGTGAAGAGGCAAAAGTGGAGGATGCAGGTTTTTTCGCCACGATCATCCTCGTCGTTTCATGCAGACAGTCAATCGACATGATAGCAAGCAGACGGACACCTTTGCACTTGGACAGTCACCATCTACTCTAGCCATCTACTCCGAGCATGTCATTCACAAAGAACCGCATCGCAGACACGCTCCACAAGACGGTGGTCACAGGTGCGTGAACTTGGGCAGTGGCTGAGAAGCTGTGGTGCAGAATGCGACGACAGTCACGATCTGACACAATGATACTGTTCATCTACGCAGTTCTGCTGGGAGTCTCCGTCGTAGGGTTGATTGACATCGGCACAATGCACAGATCTATCATGTCTGCCGGGAAGGAAGCCGCAGCTACGAAAGAATTGGTAATGCCTTCAGCCTGTCCTCGGCGCTGCGATCTCTACTAAACTCCGCTTGCTGTTACCAGGAGGACCTTCGCAATCTACGAGACACAGCTACAGAGACAGCTACTTCACCTTCAATCGCAAGCCAGACGATGCCTTTCCCGCAAGGAACAGACCTCCATGACTCTCAGGCTCGTCGGTAGCCTTCTTCAGCCGAAATCGCCTTTCCACTGTAGCATACATGCCACCCTTCTTGGTTCGTCGTTAGATAGCAATGCTTGATGCAAAAGAATGTTTTAGACTCAAAAGTCTGGCTTCAAACCTGCACGCGAAACCAGCGGCTCTGACATCGTCGGCCCCATGCTCAACCCAAACGGCTGACCTGACGAGTCCAAGTTACATCTCCTTGAAGATGTTGGGTGGCTTTGGGTACATGAAGGATAGAGGGCAGCACCGGCCAGCGGCAATCAGCAGCCACCGGCATAATTGCACCTCAGTAGCTGTCTTGACAGAACTTTATCTGTGACACCGCCAGACCGAAACATCTACTACACAAATTTCTCGAACAGTGCAAAGCCTAGACTAGCTTGCACATGGCATTTCAAGTCGGGCTACTAGCTCGAGGAATCGATTTCAAACGTCAAAGTTCCCGACAAGCCTGATATCGTCCGAGGCGCTGCCCACAAGGATCTTGAAATTGCCTCTCGGCACGCGGTAATTTTGACTAGGTACATCCCTGCAAGACCATCTTGATTAGTGACATTACGCTGAACAAATGTGCAGATTCCCCCTTCTGAAACTTACCAGACACTGATGTCCTTCAAGCGGAGAGACATTGTCACCGTAGTAGTTTTGCCAGCTTTCAGAAAGGTCCGTTCGAAGTTGCGCAATACTTTCATTGGTTCACCTGCGTCTTCAGGGAAGGACAGATAAAGCTGAGAGACTTCATGACCTGCGACAATTCCGGTATTCTTGAGGCTGAATTCGACTTTGAGAACGTCGTCAAAGAGGGCATCCGTGGATGGAGTGTGTTCTTTGACGACGTTGATGCCGTCGAGGCCTGGATCTTGAACAAGTAGTGAATGCTGTACTACCTCGCCGCCTGTAATCTGATTGTGATGTCTGCGTAGCTTGTGAATCTTGAGAGCATCGTAGTGAAAAGTGGTATAGGAGAGACCATGACCAAAAGCATATCTTGGCTTGATCTGCTTTGCCTCGAACCAACGGTCTAACGATAATCCATGACAGTGATGAGAAGAACAGAGAGTCAGCGTTTGCGGGTGCCGTACCACTGTGCGGGTGACGTTTGGAGTACTCACAGTCGACTAGCAATCCCTCCGAATATGTGAGCTGAGGTATTGTCTCCACTGGCGACACGACGGTCAAGCCAGTGGTGTTAAAGTAGCTGAGGGCATGCGGGGTATCAACCAGCCGTTACCGCTGTGCATGTGTAAAGAGGCACTTACTGTACATCATCAGGGTAGTCCGCCCTCTCTTTCGCCCAAGTCTGTGGTAGACATCGTCTCATCAGCCTCGCACCAGTTGCGGACCTCATCGACTTCACTTACATATGGCAAACGTCCGGAAGGATTCACCTTCCCAAAAAGGACATCGAGTAGACCATTACCACTTTCTTGACCAGGTTGGCCAGCTGCTATGATAGCAGTAACATTGTCATTGTCGACGAACGACTCGATGTTGACTGGTCCAGGAGAGTGGATGACTACAATCGCATTGGAACATCTTTCAGCTACGGACTGCACGAGCTTTGCACCTCCGTGCCATAGATCTAGATCGTTGCGGTCTCCCTCGTTGCCTTCAACAGTCAAGTCTGCGATAGTGTGACATTGGTCAACATACGGAGTAGCGCAGGCAGAGGTATGCAGACCCACAAGCCTCTCCGGCATCGGATCCAACGAAGACAAGGCAAACATCCATATTGGATGCCAGTTGAGCAGCTGCTTCAAGATTCTGATCATCTAGCATAGATTCCACTGTTGACTTGCCATGTCCGCGGACTCTAACAAAGTCTTCAATGGCTTGGTACGGCTAGAAACGCATAAAGGGGCCTGGATTAGCGAGCTCGATCCTTGGTAACCGAGGTCAAAACGCTTACATCCACAAGATACGGAAAATCGGCTGTGCCTGATCCCCAGCCCATAGCATTAGTGCCTATGAAGCAAGCACGATCTTCGCAAGCATTTGGGCCATCTGGGTTACGTCCTGCATCTGAGCCAAAGATTCCTAACTTGCCAACTTCCTTTGGGCGGAGAGGTAGAGTCTTCTTCTCATTCTTCAGAAGGACAGTTGATGCAGCTCCCATTTCTCTGATAAGTTGAGCATGGTGACCAGCAGCATCGTCGGATGGCTGATCAACATAATCCGCGAAGATAGGTCGATGCATGTCCACTTCAGGAAAGTTCTTGTCTTGTCCCAACTTGAAGTATGCCGCCATGATGCGCACAGCCATGTCTGTGAGTCTTTCTTCGGGAAGTGTGCCATTCCGAACTGCATCACTTAGATTGGCACCCCAAAAACCAGAGCGACCTTTCGAAGGATCCGCTTCTCCAGGATAGCCAGTTTCTGGATCAGGGGGACTGTTAGCATCTCCATGCCCGTTGGCCTTATAGCCTGGCATGGACATGTCGAGTCCTGCAAGTGCGGAGTCTACACCAGCAGTCTGTGATGACCAGTCTGACATGATGAAGCCTTGAAAGCCTAGCATTCCTTTGACTAGGCCATTGAGCATGAAGCTATTGTGTGCTGCAAAAGTCTGATTAAGACGATTGTAGCTGGTCATGATGGAAGCGACTCCGGCATTGATGGATTCGGCGAAAGGCCAAAGGTCTACGTGATGAAAACTCAGGAAGCAGCACAGCAATAGGCTGGTTGATACTACCACCTACAGACTTCGTGCAAGGTCCGGTCGTTAATGTTTGTCGAATAACCTTGTCGAAGACTGCCGCCACGAGCGTGTTCCTGCGGTCAACGCGTAAAGCAAAGTCTTGCATCGCGAGGTGGGCATCTCCCTACCTGCTCATTGCCCAGAAGATGCTTGGCGACAGCAACGACACCCTGAGACTGTATGCCTCTAATTTGCTCCTTGACTGTCGCGCCCGCTAGATAGGGATCTGCACCTGGCTAGATAGTCACATCACCGAGTCTCAGTATACATAGTATATGATATCCAACCTTGGCTAACCTCACCATTTCGAAGTTTCGACCAGCTGCAGGGGCTCTATGCAGATTCTGACCACTGTAGAAGATGGTTGAGTCTCACTACGTATACTGGCTGAATGAAGTGCCTTACGGTGCTAAAGCTACGTGCACTCCTTTTGCGCGGAACTCAGCGCCCATGGCTCGGCCTTGCTTATACATCAGCTCTCTATCCCAGGAAGCAGCGATATTGACAGCAGCCGGAAAGACGGAGTTGTTGCCTGCGATGTATAGTTCAGCATTTAGCACGAAAGATGGTCTTTGATGTGCCAACCATACTGGCTTTCCTGACTCCGGCTGGACCATCCTGTAAGCAGAAACCTTTAAAGTTCTTGCGAGGTATAGAACCGGTATTTCCTAGGCAAGGGCCGAGTAAGCCAATACCAGTGGTCAAATTGACCTTTTCCTCGAGAGTCAAGTCGCGAACAAAAGCTCTAGCTTTCGATACTGGTTTTGCCCATTCTCCGTCCCCATGGAGTAGCGGCGATGGCGTGACTATGGGACTGATCCATTGCTCGTAGCCAGAAGGAGCAGGGTCGGGACGGCCTGTGTCACAATGCAATTAATCAACAGCTTGAAGTATGTCCGGCCTCTTGCAATTGCAGAGCTCACCTGCAAGGATGTCTGCTGAGGTCACGCCGACACTGAGGATGATCGAGACTAAGTAGCGGAGATACATCTTGATTCTCGCATGCACGACTTCGGGATATGGCGAGGCTTCTCGCTGGCCTTTTGATTGGACTCTTCTCAACCTCAGCTGCTCGAAGCAAAGAACACGACCGTCAGAGGGTTGCTGGCTCATCTGCTGTTCACCAACTGCATCCAAACATCGGCTAGCGCCGCGGAGGGAATTCGCAGGATTTGTAGACAAGCGAGAATCTCCACGATAGTTATGGGTGCTTTGCCATTTCTATACTCTGACTGCCACAACCTCGTCTAGGAGGATGCAATTTGCGAACGTGAGAAGTAGGTTTCTGGTGAATAGGAAGAACCGCAGGACCGCGCTCGCACTTGCGGTGGCGGAAGCTCCTACGCGTCCTTATGGTTACGCTGAAGCTATATGGTAATGTACAATGAGATATGGTGTTTGTGTGCAGGGATTGATTTGCATGATGGTACCTGAGTGGAGAAATCCTCCTGTCTTCGCATCGGACGCTTGAAACGACCCATCACATTCCATGCAGCCTGAGGTGAGCGATCGCCTGAGGACGCGCATGATTAAATGTAATCAGGCAGTAGTTGATCACTATAGTTGCATCTTTAAATCATGCTACAGCGATGGGGCACGGTTACCCCAGTACGCCTTGGGCTTCTCAACTTGATTGTACTCTGTCGGCTGTGGTGTACCATGGCTATATTCGATAGGAATTACGCCAGCCCATACTTTGCTCCGTAAATCTTCATCGGCGATATCCTGTTGCGAAAAATTGTAAGTATCCATCCTTGGTTAGCTTTCTGACTAAACAGTGCGTACCGAAGGATAATCGCCAGGCCCCGCATCTCGCCTTTTTGCACTTGCAGCGTCTATGCGCATTTTGATGAAGCCGACCTCGTATGTCTCGGTGTCACTAGGTTGCCGCACTTCATCCCATCGGCCAGGTACTAGCAAGTCGGCATGATATGAGCTAAGATTGCAGACTGTCCGGTAAAATTGGGCTTACCGATGTGGTTGACAATCTTTTCCGATAGAATGCGTTTTGTCTCCAAGTCATGCTTATCGATAGGTTCGTCTGCATAGCCGTGGACTACTGCCGACAGATAGTTGTATGAGTGCGCCTTCGCGGACAATCCAAGAACGCGTGCATGGACTTGGGTGGCGGAGACTACGAGTCGAGTGTTAGGTTTCGAACAATGCTTGATGAAGCGTCCATTTTGATATCCTGTATTGCAGACTTGTAAGAAGTCGGGTCTTCCATTTACAAGACCCGGAACGACACTTGCCATGAAGCAGTACATATGGTCCGTCTGAGTCTTCCTCGATTTGGCCATTCATGGGGACTATAGCAGGGAGTCCTTCTTCATCGATGAATGCGACATTGACGACCAGAGCAGAGTTAATGACATCATGAATCGTTTCTCTATCGTAGATACCACGAGCCTTCAACCGACCTATCGAGCGCGTTCAGCTGTGGCTTTGAAACACCTTCGGGGGCATAATTTACCTCCAACGGTACTGTACGAGGTCTTCTCGTACTCTGTTTCCTCTATAGTGGTCATTTTGGTTGGGAAAGAAGAGCTCTAGCAGCCTCGCTCGCTCAAGTCATGTCAGTCGAATAGCAGGTGAGTCAAAGCGACAGTACTATTGCGGGTGTGGCGACTCCGCATGAAATGATCGAGGTGCATGCACTGGCCAACTTCTGCCTTGCCCGCTTTAACACCGCTCACCTCCGTTCCGACATGTGATGCATGGTCCAATTAATGGTCAACAAGAATCACGGGCGAGACGGGCGAGAGTCGTAAGTCTTCAACTAAGGATCATCCCCGGACGACTGCCTATCTCGAGAGGCTCTCCTTCTACGATACAAAGTGTTCGAGAACTCGGCGACATCCTTTCGCCAGCATGCCCGAGCAAGGCTCGCTGCCTGCTGTGCTCTGAATCTGGAAGCCGCTAACAAAAGATTCCCAGCATCTATTGCTTTGTTTGAGACGATGCCATACTATTCTGTGACTTCCTCGCCTTTTTTCCACCGTATCTCCTCCGTCAAAACGCTGCTTGTCGTGCAGTATTGTGTCTTGTCTCTCACCCACCTTTCTAGGGTTACGTCGGTCGACATTGTCGGTCCGGCTCTTGGCCTGTTGAACTCTTCGCCCACATCTGGCCACCGCGATTGTCACTGAAGTATGCCCTGTGTGTCCTGCCTTCAGTTGATCCAGTTATGCTTTCTTTCCTCCCAAGTCGAACAGTTCGAAATCTTCGACCGACGATATCTAGTACCACTCAAGACATGGATCCAACACAAGTCCCGACGCCTGCGCAGCTGGCAATGTTGGACTTGCTTGAACACGCACGCAAGGTGGTAAGGACTGCTCAATTGGCTCTACGACATGGATGAAAGTACTGACACGCTCAATTAGCTTGCAAAGAGCTTGACCTGTAAATCCAGAGCAGACCATCCTTCAAGAAGCGAATAGCTGACTAGGCTGTTATGTTGTTGAAGACGTCTCCTGTGTCGCAACAGTATTAGTCGTATGTCACCATCTTCCTCAATGTAATTCGCTATGATGCCTCGTAAATGCTGACACCTGTACACTTTATCCTCAGTGGTCAGTCCTGAGATAGCAGTTGCATGTCGGGAGAACGACGCAAGACGAGCACTGACTGCCATGCTCGTCACAGGGACTGGTTTGTCACTCTCAATCAAGAGTACCAACGATACTGGAAACGCAAGTGGAACGCAGCTACCTACATGTTCCTGTTCAGTCGTGAGCTCACTCTACCCTGTCTTTATCTGTATAGCCCAACCGCCAGGACAATAAACTGACTCTCGTGTCGCTTGTGCGCTAAGGCTACTTCGGTCTCGCTGCTCTCATAGTTGTCGAAATCCTCTTCAACGCCAGCATCAGCCCAGAAGTATGCAAGAAAGCAGTTTGGCTGGAACCCAGCATGCTCATGACCATGATGATCGCCGCCGAGATACTCCTCATCACAAGACTGTGGGCACTCTGGGACCGAGCAATCTGGGTGCCTTGCACATTTGCAGTACTACTCGCCGCAGAAATCGGTGTCAGTGCTTATGTCCTAGGTGAGGAGGCGAGTTTTATTTCCACAGTGCTGCAGTGTTGCTGATAAAGATCCCTATCGTTCGCTACACAGTTGGAAGCGAGCCCTTACCCATTCCACCTCAGCTGAACATCAGCCCTTGCATCCTGAACACTACGCCTAAGAATGCTGGCAAGATGTGGCTGTTCTGGTTCTGCCCTCTTTTCACTGATAGTGTAATTGTGGTCCTCACTATCATGTAAGCAGCTCGCACAGCTGAGAGCAATTTGACAACTTCTTGTTGACGAGATCGGTCTTCATCTTTGACAGCCGATCTTATCAATTGTATGTGCGCGCCGGGAGGGCAAGGGTGCCTCTCTTGACAGTGTGCGTAAAACTCCATCCCTCATCACAGCTAAGCTAAAGATCTCCTGTGTCCAGTCTTGTTCGAGATGGTCTGTAGGTTTGAGGCGAACCTGACATATTACACCCCTTAGCATTCTAAACTGACTGTCAATTGTACCCCCAGCATCTTCTATCTGGTCGTCCTAGCCGCGAATCTGCTCAACGTCGTTTGGTTCTGCACGAAGCCTGTCATTGAAAATCAAGCCTTTCATTCTGTGAGTAGGCAACCACAACGGAAATCCCTAATCCTATCGCGAGCTGTGACCGATGCCGCCTGTGCTGCTTACAGCCACTAGCAGGAGCCGTCACCAGCATTGCCGCCTCCCGCTTGTCTCTCACGTAAGCTCTTGCTTTCCCTCGCGCAAAGAAATGTTGTCGCCGGTGTTGATTTCCCGTTTATCCCAGTATGCGAGATCCAGCATATGGAGAAGCTTCAGCTGCTTCCTTGTTCCGTTACCAGACTACCAAAGCCGGCGATAATACTGGAAACTCCAATCGAAGTGACCTGGTGCCTACCTATCCTTTACAATCATTCAATCAGCATGATGCCTCGAAGTATGCCCTTGGCCATTTCCAGGACGAAGAAAAGGCATCTAGGCAGGAGGTTTTGGCGGGTTAGGCTCTCTGACGACAAGGTATTTCTGAAACCGGGTTTTGACAGGCGACCCTTTCAATGAGGGAGGACGTGGCAAGGGAATAGTCGACATTCAAGTGACGACCATTCTTACTGACAATTTAGGCTTGGACCAGGAAGCGATTGGTTTTGACAATTTCGACAAATGTTCTCTTCTTATAATTTGTGTTGATGCAAGAGGCACCAGCTTTTGTGACCTTTGATATGGTGGTACTATCACTACTTTGCAAAGTGTGCAGCCTTGCCTGTTCTATCTTCAGGATGGAGGAGTAACGTAGCAGATGAATTGAAGCCATGTCGAATCCTGGCGGCTTCGATCGAGGGCAACGAGCTGCAGGCATTTATTTGGCGTTCCGCTCTCCTCCGTCCCAGCTACTCATGCCAAAGACAGCAAATGCGGTCGATACGGCGAGTCGGAAGTTGCGCAAGGCGCTTCGACTAACAAAAATAAGCTCTGTTACAAGCTCGTGGCTTTCCTCACCAGCTCCTTCGTGACGCCTCTGACCCGAAGGTTCATCTCCGCAAAACATCGAACATTCCTGTTTCGCAGCTTTCTCCTTTGCAAGACGATGACCGAGTGGTCTCAGCAATCCAGGGAAATGCACGGTCCTCTCAAGCTGCGGTGGTGCTCCGGCAAAATACTTCGAAGAATCAAGGCCCGCAGCCAGCCCGTGGGCATCGAGACCTTCAAAGGACGAACTTTTCGGAAGTTCCAAGACAGATTCATGTACGAAATACGGCCAGGCTATGTGACGGTTGCTCGCTTAAGTGCTGTCTACCCCTTGAGATATAATTGGGCGGTCCGGCTCTCGACCTGCAGAATTCCTGACTGACGAAGACGACAGTCACCTGCGGTCTTCGGATCTATGTGATGTGCCTTCAACCGACTTAAAACTTGCTTCTTTCCTTCCCGTCTACATTCACAAGCCCATAGACGTATATATCGAACATGGACCCATCAAACGCAACCACGCCGGCGCAGTTGGCCATCATTGATCTGCTGGAACACGCACGCAAGGTAGTGAGTGTCGTTCTGTCCAGTCTTCTGTATTGAGCTGTACTCAAGTCAGCCTGTTCAATCTAACCAGATTGCGAGGAGCTTGACATGTACGTCTGGGCGCATCATGACATGTGAGGTATCGAATGCTCATAAACGCTGCATATATAAGATGTCTCC
Organism: Cystobasidium sp. 2NF920; assembly: GCA_023628255.1. Taxonomy (NCBI): domain Eukaryota; kingdom Fungi; phylum Basidiomycota; class Cystobasidiomycetes; order Cystobasidiales; family Cystobasidiaceae; genus Cystobasidium; species Cystobasidium sp. 2NF920. Next base: position 532,001 of record JAMALA010000006.1, read on the forward strand.
TGCGTCGCCACAGTACTAGTAGTGCGTCATCCTCCTTTCTATTGCTAAGTAGGAGGAGCAACACTGACGGTATGAACACTTCCGCCTTCAGTGGTCAGTAAACGAATAAGCTTCTTCAGCTGTCATGGTTCGGCATCAAAATCTCACTTTCTTGACTTATTTCAGGGATTGGCTCGTTACCCTCCCGCAAGAGTACCAACGGTTCTGGAAACGTGAATGGAATGCATCTACATACATGTTTCTGTTTAGTCGTAAGCTGCTTCGCCTGCGACATATTACTGCGCCATGTCGTGTCGTTGACATTCTCTCCTACCTGGCTTTGTAACAGGCTATTTTGGTCTAGCCGCTCTTGTGGTCATCGAGGTCCTCTTCAATGCAAGCATCAGCCCTCAAGTATGCAAGAAGGTTGTCTGGCTTGAGCCTAGCATGCTCATGACCATGATGCTCGCCGCCGAAGTACTCCTCATCACAAGGCTATGGGCACTCTGGGATCGAGCGATGTGGATACCTTGCGCGTTTGCGGTATTGCTTTGTGCAGAAATAGGTCTCAGCGCTTGGTCCTTAGGTGAATAGACACGCAGATCTCAGCACAAAGCTGCTTACACATTAATCATTCTTCCAATTGTCCATTTTCTAGTTGGAGCCGAACCTCTACCTATTCCGCCTCAGCTGAGTATGAGTCCCTGCATCCTCCATTCCACCGCCAGTAACATGGGCAGAATTTGGTTGTTCTGGCTCTGTCCTCTCATCACCGACAGTGTTATTGTCATACTAACTATAATGTAAGCAACTCGTGTAGCTAACTATCGTTCGGAACTCTGCTGATCAAGCTTGAACACCGATAGTCGATCTTACCAACTCTACGTTCGTGCTGGAAGGGCAAGGGTACCTCTTCTGACGGTGTAAGTAAGCTCTTCTCCCATCCGTCTAAGATCAGCTATACTAAGAGACTCTTGTACATAGTTTTGTCAGAGATGGGCTGTAAGTCGAGGAAATTTGGCGTACAGCACTGCTCCCCTCCCAAGACTGATGCGGGTACTCGCTTGCAGGATATTCTATCTGGTCGTACTTGCTGCCCATCTGCTCAACGTCATCTGGGTCACCACGAAGCCCGTCATCGAGAATCAAGCGTTTCATTCTGTACGACAAATCATCGTGATTTCTTCTTTCAAATGCCGTACTGATGCCGCCTGTTCACCCTATAGCCGCTGGCTGCCGCTGTCACCAGTATTGCTGCCACGCGATTGTCCCTGATGTAAGCTACAGCCTCTTTGACATAGATGTGCTGTATAGTGTGCTCGCTAACTTTTCTCTTTCAGTATGCGAGACCCAACATATGGCGAACATTCGACCGCTTCTTTGTCTCGCTACCAGTCGAACAAGGCTGGCAACGCATGTGATTATATAAACCGAAGTGATTCGATACCGACCTATCCTCTACGCTCGTTGAATACTACGGATGGCTCGAAGGACGCCCTTGGAGACTGCGCAGACGAAGAAAAGGGGTTAAGCCAGGCTGTCGCGCCGGCTAAGGCCTATTTCCGTAACGAGTCCCGAGACAACGATCTTCGAGGATATAATGGCATATACGTCAAATCGCAAACTTCGTAAGCTCAAACTACGACACCTTCCGAAACAGTCTTATAGCTGAGACACCCAAATCATGTTCTGCAGGCGGAACGTCGCTGAAGGGGCTGATCAGCCAACTTTCAATAGGCAGCTTTTCGAGTGAGCCTTGCTCTAGCAGTCTTTACTACTGCTATATCCGAAATGTTCAAGCTCACTGGGACGGGTTGAGAGAGGGGCAGGCGTCAGATTCTTGGAGATTCCAGGGCTTCATCGTTTCGTTGTACATAGATATTTCATAGCAGTACGGCAAGCACAAGACTTCAGTCACACACAGGACGCAAACAACACATCGCAAACCAGAAAGCCGCAGCATAGGGCCGGCGCTGGAAATTGTGTTGGGCAGAGTTTCCAGGTTAGGAAAGTCAGTCTTTGTAGTTGACTTGTTTGCTTCAAGTCTTGAGTCAGCTCGGTCCTTGTGACTCCAGCCTTGAAGTCAGATTGTCCGTGCTCCGTTGCAATTAGTGTTTTACGTCTTTTGGAGTACGGAGGCCGAGGTGATCGAAGTCATCAGGCCAACGGAACAAAGTCAGCTTTCTGTTCTGCTCCTTCCATCGGCAGACCGGTAGTTACTACCCATTTGAAGAAGTACCGTCTGCTGACATCAGTGGCAGCGCCCTCGGTATGCGACAAGACAGAATCCGAAGCTGGCGGCTAGAGAATGCTATTACATTCGAACATGTAACACCGGCGGACAAAAGATAAAGGAAACTGCGATATAACAACGCCGCCTTGTCGAGGTGCTTTACAACCACATACCATCAGGGTTCTCGATGAGCTACCTGCAGAACAAGAACTAATCGTCTAGCATAGAAGCAAGCCGATCTGCAATCGCGAACATAGAAGAAAAGGCCGCTAGCGCACAGAGGGCACGTCAAGCTCTTCGGTGCATTTTCTCCAATTCCATCTTGCCGCTTTTTGAATAGATAACAAAGTAGTCCATCGGAGCTACCGCACTCCCAAGATCCGCTGGACGACCTTCGAAATTGCGAATGATGGATGCGGATGCCAGAGTCAAGGCCAGCCATGCCAGTTCGATACCTATACATCTTCGACCACCATAACCGAAGCTCAAGAGCTGTTCATGCAGCTACTCAGCTTCATCACCGCTCCAAGATGCGCGCATACTCACATTCTTTGACATTACCTCTGCCGATGTCGGGTCACGCTGTTCAACCATAGACGTATCAGCCCAAGTTCTCAGGGTCAATTCCAGTCAGACTCACCAGCCAGCGGTCTGGATTGAAGTCATCAGCATCGTCTCCGTATATATCCCGGTTACGATGCACAGTATAAGGCTGGAGTGCAACTTGCGTTCCAGCAGGTATGACATATTGATCGTCGACAATCAAGCCGTCGCCATCTGGCACATATCGAGGCAGCGGTCCAGGCACAGCGGAGTAGTATCGTAAGACTTCTTTGATTGTTGCATTCAGGACCGGTAACTTTGACGCTGTTTCATAGTCGACGCAGGTGTCGCTGTCGGGCATAACACAGTCAACTTCCTCCTGGAGACGCTTGAGTAGCTCCGGCCGCCGGAAAGCTTCATGAGTGAAGTATGAAAGAAGCCACTTGGTAGTATCTCTGCGATAGCTTCCGTCAGCATATCGCTGGTCTACCTCGACATTAGCTGATTTCGCGGCTTACCCTCCGGCTGCAAGCAAGCTAATAATTTCATTTACAATAGTCGTGCTGCGGAGCGTATCAGAAGCCTTTCAAGTCTAGTCAGTGGCGAAGACACTCACTCTTGATATCCCAACCTTCTGGCATCCTCATTTAGCTCGTGAAATACTCTGAAGTCCTTCTGCTCATTCACAGGCAATTGTCGATACTCCCGCAAAATCCGATGACCGTGATTACTGAGCTTCTTCATGGTCGACATGAAGTCCTGTACGGTTGCAATAGGAATGCAACGCGCTAGGAAATCCACGATTGGGAAGCTGCCAATGAAAGCGCAAATAGTGCCAAAGTACAGGTCCTGACAGAGGTTCAGTCGGAAGGTTAGGCCATGGAGCTTTCCTCGCAAGGGATCATGACCTGCAACGTTGCTTACCCGACCTAGAGTATCTCTTTCGCCGGCTTCGATGGTTTGAAAATTTTGTCCCCTATCTGATAGGATTTTAATTGTGAGTCAGGCTTTTCCACAAGCTTTGGCGATGAAGCATATGCTTACATGGTGACCAGTGTTACTACATCATGTGCGAAGAAGCTCATCTCTTTGACCATGTCGATTTTGCCGTTGTTCATCCGAGCTCGACGTGTAACAGCTTGAACCATGGCTTCGCAGCGATCCTGACGAAACACAGTTAATGGCCTATACGCCATACTCGCACGAAGATGCAGATTAATACCTGAACGTAGCGCTGCTGTGCAAGTATGCTGGCTTTTGTCATACATCTTGCGTACAAGGCACGCTTTGCAGCATGCTCGCGGTTGTTCATAATGGACATCGTAGCCTTATCGTGAGCATCGAAAGTGAATGCCGTATAGAACTACAACAAAGCCGTATGACGAAAGCTTCAGCGACACCTACCTTTCCGAAATGACAACAATCCTTACCTCGGTCTTGTAGAAGCCGCTACCGTAGCCGTAGATTGTCTTCATATATTTTGGATCCGCCAACATAATCATATTCGGCTCTACGCGTACTACTGGCCCGTACTTTTCGAAGAGTGCATGATTGACATACGCAGCGCGACCGAGGATTGAGTCGACGATCCGCGGGAGAGAAGAGACGGAGTTCAAAAATGGCTGGCAAGAGAGAGTGCGAACGTGCGTCAGCTTATAAGGTCGCGACTCGACAACTCCGATTCCCTTCGCAGGAAGCCAAGGCATGGCGGGCACTTTATGCAGACACCTCAGAGACTGCAGTCACAGCCGGTCCGAGTATCCTAGAGCGAGCTTGCGTTAAGCAGCCAGAGAGTGTACACTCATGAAGATCCACCAAAGCCGTGGCAGGGCGGACTTACACCTGGTATGCGTGCAAGCGGCGAAAAGTACCTTTCTTTCGCGATAGTGAGGGCAATGTACGCGGCTAGCGTTAAGCAGACGGCGTGGAGGAGTCCCTCAAATGTCGTCGGTAAGGCCAGGCGGAGTATGGCCATCTTGTCTGGGTGATGCTGGGAGGCTGTCGGAATCAAGGTGACGGAGAGGGGCGGATCTAGGTAGGTCGCTGTACCGTCCTACGCAAATCAAGCTGAAGCTGATAGAAGGGCCACAACGCTTAAATCGAAGACTGCTGGATCGGACGAGTCGGAGGGTGCCTATATAGCGAAGCTCGTCTCTTGCGAGCCGGTCATCAAGATCAATGCGATGTAGGGAATCTCAGCGCGAAGCTGGAAAATGCGTGGCGGACTTTGCCGAGCATAGGAGGGTGCGAGCCTCTAGTTCGTACGAGCTAGAGCCTCGCGCCCTTCTATGCTCGGGGTTCACTGAAAGCTCTTGCACGATTGGGAGCACTTGAAAGAGGTGTCGGATCCCGTACTCAATTCACACCCCGCACACCTATCTTAATGCGTCCCTTCAAGGTCAAATAGCAAACCACATGCAATACGTCTCGTCTGTTTCGCCCACGCTCGACCGCTTGGACTGCTTCGGTTGGATTTTCTCGGTGCGGCTCCGGACCGACGAGCTTCTGGCGGACTCGCGCTCGTAGTGGATCTCGCGTGAAACGTGTGTCCGAAGCTACGGTGCCGTAGTACAAGCTCGGCTTGTTGCATGCTTTTGTGTGAATTCACAATAAGCACTTCTTGTCTTCTCTTATTAGCTGCCGCAATCAGACGGCCACGTTTGACGCTGCTCCGTCAGACTTGCAGGACATGGATCCGTCACAACCGCCTACACCTGAGCAGCTGGCGCAAGTAGAGCATGCGCGCAAGGTGGTCAGTGACATAGGCCTCCTCCATCTTAGGTCCACTTACTGAGTCGTCCTGTTTGACGCAGATTGCGAAAAGCTTGACATGTGAATGCAGCAGCTTTTAGCTCGCATAATACCTTAATTGGCTGACACCACCTTATACGAAGATGTGTCCTGTGTCTTCACCGTACTAGTGGTGCGTAAATGTCCATCCTTACACAAAACCTGGCTAAGCTAATATGCTCTTCTTCCGGCTTCAGTGGTCAGTCTCACTAGCGCGGTACTTACCATGGAGTGTTCGACAGAAAAGACTGACCTGTCGTACATGGTCCAGGGACTGGATTGTCACTCTACCGCAAGAGTACGAGCGCTACTGGAAGCGCAAATGGAACATTTCCACGTACATCTTCCTGTTCAGTCGTGAGCCTGATCGTCTGCCAGCAAGCCTGACGCTCAGAAACCCCGACAGATTACTGATCTTCTCTCACTATCGTTGCAGGTTACCTGGGCCTGATTGCTCTTACAGCCGTGGAAATCCTCTTCAACGCCGACGTCAGCCCGGAAGTATGCAGCAAAGCAGTTTGGCTTGAGCCGAGCTTGCTTATGTTGATGATACTCGCCGCCGAAGTCCTCTTGATAATGAGGCTATGGGCACTTTGGGATCGTTCAATCTCGATCATTGGCGTATTTGCCGTACTGCTGTCGGCAGAAGTATCCATCAGTATCTGGTGTCTGAGTAAGCGGGCTCAGAGGAACAAAATGCAGCGTATCGCTCTATTCGCTAACTTACAATGCTTCATACTACTTCAATAGTCGGTAGCGAGCCTTTACCCATCCCACCTCAATTGAATATAAGCCCGTGCATTCTGAACTCATCCGCCAAAAACATCGATACCTTGTGGCTTTACTGGTTCTGCCCTGTCGTGACAGACAGCGTAATCATCATTCTTACTATCATGTAGGTGCATCGCAGTTCTCGTCTGTACTGCCACTGAGACCCTGGGCTTCTGCAGTCGTTCTTATCAACTTCACATACGCGCTGGAAGAGCAAAGGTGCCTCTATTGACGGTGTGAGCGGGTTCTTATATTTGACGAGTCGCGACCTATGCTAATCCACACCCCTCACACAGCCTTGTTCGTGATGGTCTGTAGGTTGAAAGCGGATGCCCTGAATTGCTGATCACACCGCTATGCTGACATCTTCTGTCGTGACCGCAGCATCTTCTACTTGTTCGTGCTTGTGGCCAATCTCCTCAACGTCATTTGGTTCCGTACCAAACCTGTCTATGATAATCAAGCCTTTCATGCTGTGAGTCCAAGATCAGCAACAAGGATGACGTTCCATTAAGGAGACTGATGAGAGATACCATCTGTTAACTTCGCAGCCGCTGGCCATGGTCGTGACCACCATTGCTGCCTCTCGTTTGTCACTGAGGTAAGTTACAGCCTAACATGCATGTGCTCGAAGTTGTAGCTGCTGCTGACACGGTCTTTGAAGCATGCGTGATCCGGCTTACGGCGAAGCATCTGCAGCCTCCTTGTCACGGTATCAAACCACCAAGGCCGGTGACACAGATGTAGACGCAAGCAGAAGTGGCGCAGTTCCCACCTATCCTCTACAATCTTTCCACACTCCAGATGTATCCAAAGACGCAATTGGGCATTTCCCGGATGAAGAAAAAGGCTTAGACGGTCAAGCGCTTCAGACTGGAAGAAGTGACTTTGAGAACGTGTCCGATGCTAAAGATCCCAAAGCATACAAAGGGATCTACATCCAGTCAGAAACCTCGTAAGCCATATTACTGACAAAGGGCATTGCCTAGTCATGCAGTGACTTACCTCTTTCCAATGGATACAGGCGAAATATCGCTTCTGGAGCGGATCAGCCGACATTCAACAAGCAGCTTTTCGAGTGAATGTGATCCAGAGAGGAAGTTGTCAAGGTCTCTTTACTCCGCTTTGGCGAAGCTGGGCTGGACAGGAACAGAATTGATGAGACAATTTCTTGAATGTTATTGTACATAGTATCTTCACGCAGGAAGCACATTCGTTTTAGAAGCTTTGATACAGTGGCACTACCTTTTATCTTGTTATGTGAGCATTGCAATCTATTTGAAGAGGTCAATCTATTGACATTCTATGAAAGGTTTTCGGATGCTGCAATTAAGAACCCTCAGCTTGTGAATACGTTACACACCGCTGGACATCGTATCTGCAAATCCTCGCAAATGCACATTGCTTTCGACCGCATTGCTTAAGATTGCGACAACTGGTACGTTGCGACCAGTCGCAGACCTTATTGCCATCGGTGACAAGGCTAAGCTTATGCAAGAGGCTCACCAATTCATACTGCTGCCCTAGTTTAAATTGTTTGAGAGAATCTGGACTCGCAGGCGAGCCTTTAGGTAATGGACCGTGATTTACTGTCGGAATCATATTGAAGCATTTATCAGGACACCAGTCTATATCACAGGAGAAGGCATTGTCCAGTAGTTTCAATTAGACTCACGATGCTGCTTTAGACCTAAGCCAAAATTCCGCAGAGAACGCAGCGCGAAGATAAATGTCGCCACTAGCAAAGCGAACGATAAAATAGCTGTAGAGCAAGCGGGACCAATGCAAGACATGCTAGTCAGCTAGTCCTCTAGGATTATGCGTTGATTCATACTCACAGAAGACAGTGAGTGTCTTGTAAACGAGTCTATAAGCGTCGTTCTTGCCTTGGTAGATACGGAAGACTTTGAAGAGGAAATATGCCGCTGCGCCTATGCATGTCGCTAGGACAGCGTACATGAGGACTTTGTTCTCCTTCCTCACTGCCAAATAAGCTAATGAGAGCAGGATGATGGATACAGGCGCTGCGGCGAGCGTGAGGTATCTCTGCCGAGTGATGAGGACATGCTAGTAATCAGATACTAGGCTCTTCCATTCCATCAGAATGAGATTTAGCTTACCTCAATATTTGATTGATGAAGGACCAGCAGGACGAATTGCAGCGAGAAGGAGATGAAGAAGAAGGCATCAAACTTGAGGAGACAGATGAAGACTTGGTAATTGAGGTAGACTCTCTGTAAAGACAGACCTGTGAGATCATGAAGCATTCCGCTCAACTTGGAAGACAAGCCATACCTTCATTATACGATCCGCACCAAGTCTTTTGAAGACTTCCCATCCCATAAGACGATATATATGCCAGCTTAAATAGCAATAAGCCAGTCCAGCTATCGATATAATCCCAGGAATGACAGAGACTAGTATAAGTGAGATTTGATCCAGTGAATGATCATCTAGCTCATTGAAGGCGGTTTTGATTTCGCTGATTTGGATGATTGCATAGATGAGGAAGGCGAAATTGAAGATTGTAAGTCCGAAGATCTGCAGAGAAGGCGAGAAAGAATGCGAAATGTGTCAGTCTCGGATGGTGTCACGTGATTGACACTGTATGCTGTCTGACGCGACTCACCTGGATGACGTTCCTGTTATAGATAGCTTCCCACGCGAGCATGAGTTGGAATAAGCTATCACAGAGTAGTAAGATTCAGTTCATGCATATCCTTGACAGTGAGAGTGACTCAGCCTACTGAGCAAGCACGAAGATGCCGAGGTAGACAGGCAAAGCCGCCCTCTCATCGGGGGTATCTTTTTTGAGAAGACCAGAGAAGAACTCGAAGTTTCCCAAGAGGTACGACTCTGCAAATATATGTAGTCTTAGTAATGAGATACGGATTTCGGACACTACGTTGTCGTATAAGCCTACCAATTCCAATGTCACCAATTGCTTCTGCAACGACGACGAGGAGAAACGCGCGAAGATACCAGCTTGGCGGCCAGAGGTCTGCTAGCCGTAGACGCTGCGTGTCTATCATGGCTGTAGTATGCAGCACTTGCTGTATAGATCACTGTACACCTTCGTGAAGGAGGGTCTGCTGTTGCTTATTGCTGCATACGCTGTGTTGCCCCGCTGCTTGTAAATCTTCGCAGATTGGTAGGGTGTCGACGTGAGTTGCTATAGAACTGCTATGCCAGAGGGACTGTATCACCTACGTCTTCAGCACTTGCAGTTGGTATTGCGGTCTGATCTAACCTGTTGACGCTCCTCCGTACGCAACTGCTTGGCTCATCAATGCCATCAAGAACCCTCCTTGGCTGTCGCTACTATGCCCGAAGGCGATGTTGCATTGAGGCTTGACGCGTTGATGGTAAAAGATGTGGGGTGACCAGCCGAGCAGCGAGGCGTATCCAGGTGAAGTAGTATGCTGCGTCGAAGGCGCCGAGTCAAAAGCAGATTGGACACAAGCAAAACTCAAGTCGACTGCATCAAACGTCGTGGTCACGCCGACAACTGCGCGAAGTGGCTGTCTATCCAGTATCCACTGGTCGCGGTTTGCTCTCTGCCAACTTCAGCACGGAAGCAAGACGCCAAAGAGCGCAAACAAAAGCAGGGCAGACTGCACGCCAACCACATAGCAAACTCTTACCACCATCGACGAAGCTGCTCCACTGGCTATCAAAAATGAGCACCTAAAGGGAAGCTCACTTCGATCATGGTGATTGTCCGTGTGGGAGAAGACTATTGCTTTCCGATGTCATGCCTACTGCTCCTGAGTTGCTAGCATGATAACGCACCTATGCTTACACGACGTGCTTTGTGACGAGTCTCTTTCACACAGCGATCTCTCAAAGAGGTGTACCGGAGAATGTCATACTACGTGCTGAAAACGCAAGACCGCTGACACCGGTCTCAGCCAAAGCCTTTGGAGCAGCTACATTTCATTGATTCTTAGCGGTGTTCGAGGAAATACTTGTCAGTTGAAGTACACTGGCTTTTTCTCAGGCTGTCCGTGGAACGCTCTCCATCCTACAGCCAGAGCTTTCCAGCAATTACAGAGCCATCGTGGTAAGGGCGGCGATATGTGCTCTCAACGGACGTTACTAAAGAGGTCAGAATATACGGCTAGATACGACAGAAGACAGAACCTACAACGGCATGTTATGGCATCCGAAGTATATGGTTGCAGGAATCGCCTGTGGGTGTGTTGCCTGCACTGTGTATGCTTTTCTACACTGCTCTTCTACACTATATTTCGATGCGTAAATAACGAGGAACCATGCAAGCCACTGGGACAGTACATCAAGACATCAAACACCTTTACAGTACTCTGCGCGACCGGCTAACTAATGTTCATATTGCTATTGCTGTGTAACTTGAAGTACAACACTCTCTTTCAAATCGAAAACCATCGACATCTAACTGACAATCCGACTAAAAAAACAAGTGTAACCAGGTGCTCCTACGCCACGAAATCTACTATACTACCTATTGGAATTGATCCTAATATCTATTCGATGCTAATACAACGTAAGTCGCATTCTTGTCCTGCTCTCCAATTCTTTCCTGCTTATCCGCTTTTTCCCTAACCGTCTCCTCCTTCTTGTCCTGCTCTCC